>APFE030851946.1:118180-140247 GCA_000404065.3 Pinus taeda
GACTGGTTTTATGGCAGTGCTTACATGGATGAAGATCAAAACAGTGATCTTTCAGATGGCCAACTCGATCACAGTGTTGGCATTTCATGATCTGTTGTTGTTGTTGTTGTTGAAGAGGAGCAGAGTCTGGAACAGCTGAGGTTGAACTGTCATGAGGAGTAGGTGAACTGTCATTAATGAAACCAGCGCTTTGAAACTCAATGGGTTTTGAGTAGTATGGAATATGAAAGGACAAGTCCTTGTCATATCCAAGACCAGTTCTGTGCTTGTTGTGGACAAGCTGTTCCCAAGGTCTGATGATGGGCTTGGGAAGTGCAGACTGAACTTCTGCATGTGCATTTACAACTGCTGCTTTATTTGAATGAACAGGAACATTATTGACTTGTTGTTTATGGGAGTCTGTTTCAATCTTCTGAACAGAAACAGGTTCAGAAAGATGACTCCATTGTTGTAGTTCTTCTTGCTGAAGCTGAGATTCCAACTGCAAAAATTCAATGTTTTCTTGTACATTTTTCAAACAGATTTGAATGTCTGCAACAATGGCTTTATCAATCATAATTGTATTATCCATGGTAGAGTGTATTAGAGTATTCAATAATTCTAATACAATACCCATTCTATCCATTTCACAATAATATCACTGCAAAAAATTGATTTGTATACCACTTGTCTTCAAAAACCTTCATATACTGTCGTTTAGTGCAAGAAAAATCTGAGAATGATCAAAAATTAGCTGAAGATGTCCTTTGTTGTACCATATAAAGTGGTATTTGGTTTCAATAACAATATGTGTAAAATATTGCTGAAGAGTTTCCTTAAATTCGTAGATTCAACCTCAATAGTAATATCCTTCTGTAGTCTACCAGAATACTGGGATGATAGAATGAATGAGCGAGACGTTTGAGATTTGGCCCCCTGGGCTCTGCAACACCAGAAAAATACCAAATCCCTCAACAGGGCAATTGTGCCTCAATAGAACAACCCCATTGGCACCAACGAAATTACACAACATTAGCAATGCTCACAAAAATACCCACCGACAAAAAACAATTGTCTGTCAAAAATACCGGCTTCAAACGGACAAAAACTATGTCAAAACCAAGGATGCTCACAGAAGCACGAAAGCCGGCGTGTAACCTCGGAGAATCCAGACAAAGACAATGAATAGAATATCTACACCAGAAAAAACTTATTATTGCTCCCTTACGGCCCCAACAGCGACTATGAAGACCGTTTCAGTGATCTCTGAGCTGGGGCGCTACTTCTGGCGACGAATCGAGCATATCCCATAATACGGCAAGGGTTCAAACTCCCGGTTCAAACTCTTTTCTCTATACCGTGTTACTTTTGGATTATATCAGGATATATACTAATGGCACCTCAAGGGTCACAGTACTTCAATTAATAATATATCGAAACAAATTTCACCGAAGACTGCGCCTTCAAAGTTATATTAAGCTCACTGGAAAATTAAACGAAAATAACTTCTTAACGAGGCTTCTCAACGGATACCACAGAGAATTAGCCACAGAGTTTCAGGTGGCGAATGCAAACGTGAACTGCAAGGCGAGGCTTCTCAACAGGCCGACGGAAATTAGGTTTGCAGAAGGTGGGGATCAAGATGGCAGAGACATCATGGCGCGTTTAAAGAGGCTCAATGTTCCCAGGCATAGGATGCTTGAAAAACTCAACAGGCAGCCGAGCAGGTGATTCAAACATCATTTCATATACAGGTAGCGGGAAAACACATCATAACAGCCACACGTTATCATTTCAAGGCGTTTCAAATGCAGGCATACGTTACCACTTCAAGGCGTTTCAAATGCAGGCATACGTTTTTCAGTTATGGCAGAGACAGTGTAAACATAACCGTCGAAAGCGTTCATTGAATCATCTATTCTTCCGTTACGTGCCGAGAAATATTGGACGGAAATTATCTTTTCTGATCCTCCGAACGTGCAATTCTCTGTACCTTTGACAGAATACATAAGTCTAGCACAAGTAATGCACAAGGAAATCATACATGTGCTTCTCAACAAGATTGTATTTTTCACAACTTCCTCCTATACCCGCAAGAATAAATGCACCAAAAGACGCAAATTGTTGCGCAATACACCAAACGATTACAACTATGAGGCAGTGAGTAAAGTCCCGGTCCAAATTCTCTATAACATTACCAGTTAATATGCATGGGAAAAAGCACCCAAGCAAGCATATCGCAGTGAGAGAGCCCTAGCATGCTACTCCCTTCCCTATAATATTATCTTCTTTCAAACACTCCAAGACATATTCATAGGCAAAGTCCAGCCTCCGCTATGTCATTAACCTCATTTTGAAGCATTGGTCTTCTTCAAATCTGTAGCCTTGACATGAGTGTACGGTGAATTGGACTGAACTATGCAAGGACCTACATATAACCCACACAACCCAGGGTTTCCAACACAGAAGTTTCTGCAGCAGTGGTGGCGTCTTCGTCTTCAAAATCAACAGCTATGGGGACTCATTTGAGCGATAGTGGAGCGGAGACGATGACATTGTTAATTATCCGTAGTTAACAACAATATTTACACGCTCAGTTAATTTGCGACCCTGGACTCTTGCAAATCCTATATTAACCCACAGACCTTTGAGAGCAATTGAAATCTCACAAAGTAACATTATAATTATAACTATTGCTCAACCGGACCCATATTATTTATGAGAATTCAAGGATCGCTTTGCAGCTCTGTCTAAACAGCCACGTATCCCTTATCGAACTTCCGCATACCTGACGAAAACATATTTATTTCGTTATAGCATGATAATTTTATACATATATATCTTGTGGCTTTGAGTGACTGATCAGCTGTGGCTTATATTGGATGTTTCAGATCACAAATTCTTTGTTTGCTCAGAATTTTTTTTCACACAATCTCGACGATATCTATTGATGAATATTATAACGTCAATGGCAGGATCTTGTTCTATGCAGCATCAATGTTCTCCAAACATACATGGAGTTTTCTAGTTTTTAGAGATAAATAATTTTGTAGTTGCTATCTCGTAATCAATGATATAGCGAGTCTCCAGCGCATGGAGGCGAATATGAAAAACGCCAGCCTGTGTTTTTTTTTTTGCAGAATAAATCGACTACGCTGAGCCAGGTGTCCCATCACTTCCTTTTCCTTATATGATTGAATGTGTACTCCCTTGCGTTACTGGATATGATGGCTTGTTGGGAGCAATCACCGCAGCGTTCTCCTGCTTTACATATCAAAAACAGCTCTGAGATGCCAGGGTTGACAGGCAGATTTTAGAGCGTTAGAGTAGGACAGTGAGGGAGAGCGTTTTTATGAAAAAGCATATGTCAGACTGATGCCAGACTCACAGCGTAACAGAGCGTAGGTAATGAGGGTAGGCAGCGCTATTCAAGGCAGCTCACAGGCCACACATCATGGCTCTGATACCATGTTAAATACACATGGACAGCAAGAGCAATAGGAAAGATAAATCATTCAGTACATTTTTATTAACAATTAGATATACATTTATAGTACATTTGGTGACCGTTGGGATTCACATCCCAAGGTCCCTTGGATTGCTTGTCCATTCGGCTTCCACGCTAACCCTTTAGGATTAGGTGTCCAACAAAAGACTACGATTTAGTTTTTTATAACTGCAATATAACATTACATACAAAACCATAGAGTTGTTTATGCCTCTTGCTACCCTCTATTTTGCACAGGGATAATCCTAATAAATTTCTTTACTACCCTAGTGATTTTAATCACTAAGAGTTGTGGAGTTGGGACATGCACATGGTCTCATCTAATGCTAAGCTAGAGGATTCAATGACATGCTAATTGATGAAGTGATGTGACACTTGATGATGCATGGTCTCTTGTTGATGCACCCTAGGGTTTGGACATGGCATTGGTTTCTTAAGTTTACAGTTCCCAAGGCAGTTCACAGTTCACATAGTACCTTCACATATCTCAAGCCAATTCACAATCCCCACAGCACCTTCACGTAACTCGAGGTAATTCCTAAGGCATTAGTTAAAATTATTTTGAGCCATTTTTCATGTGCCTAGGTCTCTCATGCCATGCCATGATCCATATTTTTGAGAGATCACCTTATTCACTAACCTGGAGGCTTGTCACATCATCTAATAGGACCTCCCCCACGGATATTGCATTTGGACTTTATTGTGGAATGTACGGGATTGCTTGGCTCTCCCATGACTTAAGGAAGTTGTTAACATGATTTGATGAGTGGGATCCCATCTTGGAGACTTCACATTTGACTTTTGGAGTTGATTTGTAGGTGTCCCCTCCTATAAGGCTTCCACTTATCATTTATGGGTATGTTTTACCTTGGGGACCATGCATACACTTGGGGCTTGAGAGTCCTTTGCACACTAGGTGGAGATTGGATTGACGATTTACCATTTTCAAGGCCTTTGGAGTCTACATGTTGCACCTTGGAGCCATTTCTCTCGTTCTTTAGTGGGGACATTCCTTTCTTTGGGGATTATTTCACTTGGACCATTGTACATGTGGCTTGACCACTTCATTTTATTGTTGTTTGAGGCTAGTAAGTTGGAGGAAATTTTGTTTTACTCCTCAATAGGCTAGACTTTAGGATCTCTCATGAGATAATATTATTTTATTGTAAAGGAAGATGAGCATCACTCTATAAATAGAGGTGTCCTTCCTCATTATCATTCATCGTTGGATTTTTGGAGCTTTCACTTCTTGGAGATTAATTGACATATCTATTTTGGAGCATATGGTTGTTTAAAGGATTCTTTTTGCAGGTGATTTTTGTCAATTCTTGAAGCTTCTCTATCTTGGTTATTATTTGGTGTATAAGGATTAATGGTGAAATGCTCAAGTTTTTTACAAGCTTTCTACATTGATTCATTTGAAGGGTAAGTCTACCACTTGGAAGGAAGATGTTCTAGGTTTTTTCATTCCTTCTTCCTTTGTTGATTTGGTGATTATTTACCGCCATGCTTTGTTCTTCTTTGTGGATCCCCATAAAAAGTATTAAGTAAATTCATCAAATCAAAGTTGAATTTGTCGGTGCAAGTTTTCCCATTAAGGTTCATGTTATAGCAAAATCTTGCATGTTAATTTTCTTGAAACTCTGCAACTACTTAAATGTTAATTTGGGGTAGCATCGGATGTGCTCTAGCCATGAAAATTGGTTGAGAGGCTAAAACACATGAGATCTCCATTACCCAGAAATGGTTTGGGCAGAATCTAACCAGTTTTGGAGATATTAAAATAATTGATATTTTTAATGGAGTCCCTAAGTCTAAACTTGGGGAAAATAAAATATTAATGTGAATTAATATAAAACTAAGTTAGAATGGTCCAAAAGTCCTGGATCAAGCCAAATCTAATCTTAGCCGTTGATTAGGGACTTAATCTCGGCCGTTGAATTATCAACGAGAAAAGTATAAGAGGAGGCTTGAAGTTCACTTGGAGAACACACCGAGTTGATCAAGAATTCAATTTTCTGGGGCAGGGCTTGCTGAGGAAATCGAAGGAGTGATCAGAGTTGTAGCTGAGGGGCAGTGAACACAGAAGCAGAGAGGCAAAGAGGGTACCGGGAGCATCAGCGTAGAAGCCGAAGAGAGGACGCAGAGCCAGCTAGAGGCCATGCAGAGGCAACCATAAGCCACGCAGAGGTAGCCAAGAGCTACGCAGTGCCTGAGGAGAACCAGCGTGGGTGACACAAAGGCTCTAGAGGCTAACGCAGAGCCTCCAGAGGCTAATGTAGGTCTAGTTGGGTTGACACTGGGCCAGAGAGGCTGACACAGTCCCTAGAGGCAGACACTAGGAGATTTCGTGGGCCAGATTGGAGCTAAGAGTTGTGAGATTGTTCATCCGAGGTTTTTCGCCGGAATATTTGTCTCTGACTGAGAGGCACTACTGCCGAGAGCATTCTCTATTGGGTGAGCCATTTCTGGCACCCAGATTATATTTTGACACTGCTTAATAATAAAACCCTCAGATAGTTGCACCGGTTTTCCCACATTGGATTTTTCTAGGGACATTAGTCCAAAAATAATGGTGTCACTTGTGTGCTTGTTTTTCCTTCAGTTGATGATTTGTATGTGTTGGGCATGTACTTGTATTTATTTTCAGTATTTACATTGTAAATAACTTGTTAATTAACAGAACAAGTAGGAAGAAATAAATCAAAAAGTACATGAAGGATTTCTAACAGATAGACTTAGAAATTCCAACATGGTATCAGAACGTGGTTGCAAATCACAGGAGAACTGAGGGCATCAGTCGAGCAAAGCAGCAGCAGTAAAAACAGCTGTCCCGAGTGATAGAAGTTGTTCCTAGCAGAAAAGCAGCAAGGAAGAGGTGACGCAGTGCCTGCATCATCAAGTTTGGTCTGGGAGAAGGATCAGTGCAGTGCCAGAAAGGAGCAAACCTAACCTACGCAGTGCCTGGTCATCTTTCTCAGTCAGGAAGGATTGACGCCCGTGGCTAGGAGGTGCGGATTTTTCTAGTGTCGGGATTGCGCAGAGTCTAGAGGCTCTAACCTTCAGTTTGTTGGGACATAGGAGGCTGTGGAGAAGTTGCGGAGTGAAGCTGGTGGGTTACTATGGTCAGAACAATACCTAACAGGGCAAGACCAAGAAGGAGGGAGTTGCTACCGAGGGTTTCTAGCCAAGAAATCCAGATCAGTGGTGCAGTTGCACTAACGATCGGAGTGGGGGCATCTCGACATTGGCAGAAGGGTTTCCAGGAGGGAAATCAAGGCTCAGAGTGAGTCACACCGAGAACTTCTAGGAGGGAAGAAGAGAGACTCGAAACAGTCGAAAAAGAAGTAGCGAGATGGCAGTGAACGGAGTAAGAGATCAGGACAGACTGGACGAAGCCTCAAACTTCGTAGTCTGAAAGGCTAGGATCTTTTCTGTTTTAGACAGGAATCATCTCAAGGACTTCCCCTTGAAAACGATAGTGATCCTAGCTGACCCAGTTGAGAACGATAAGTACAAGGATGCAATGGCGAGGGCCAAGAGCATCATCCTTGACGGGGTCAAGGACCATGTAGTAACAAATATTGCCGAAATGTACACGGCAAATGCGATGTGGGAGGCCCTGACGAAATTGTATCAGCATACTTCCATGCAGAGGAAGATGCTATTAGAAAATCAGTTGCGGTCATATCAGATGAAGAAAGGAGAACACATCAACATCTTCCTCGGTCGATTGAAGGAGATCCTGGATCAGCTGACTTTCATAGGGGCCACGCCGGATCAGGAATTGATGGTGAGCACTGCAGAGAACTAGGAGGTATTTGTCCAGAGCATATTGGGCAGATCGACTCTTCAAGATTGGAAGGAATTGTGGGCGGCTCTTCGTCAGGAAGAGATTAGAAGGCTAACCAAGGCAAGAAGCAGCAACAAGGGGGTCAGAATCAAGAAGGAGAAAGAGAAGGATGTTGCCCTAGCATCTGAGGGAAAGCAGGAGAAACGAAAGAAGGACCTCTCCAAGGTCAAATGCTTCCACTGTGGGGAACTGGGTCATTATGTGAGCCAGTGTCCGAGGAAGACGAGCAAGGGAGAGGCTTTTGAGACCAAGGTTGCGCCAGCAAGGGCAAAGAAACAAGTGGAGACAGATGATGATTGTGCCATGAGTGCTCATGCACCTCGTGAGAGGAAGTGGGGAGACATCAAGCTGTAGTCAGACGGACTATAGGCGATGAGGGGCAGGATCCTTGAGGTACCCAACCTCTTGGACTATACCTTGCTACAGGAGCCCCAAAGAGGAGTAGCGGAACTGAAGCAGATGTTAGAGTTGGGATATCAGTTACTTACTTCTTAGTAACTAAGTTGCAGTGCAGCTGTTAGTAGTGGCAGTGCTATGGGCGGCACAATGCGGCATGATGAGAGGGATTACAATGCAGATGCAGCAATGGCAGTGGTAGGGCCATGAGCAGCACGGATGCAGAGAGAGTTGTTGTACTGATGCAACAGTGTAGACGATGTTGGGTAATAGGCCTAGCATCATCACAAGGACTAGTGTCGGATGATCAGGGTGATGCTCAATGAAGAGTATTACTAGAGCACAATCCTCGTTGGGAGGGAGTGTTGATTTGGGGTAGCATCGGATCTGCTCTAGCCACGAAAATTGGTGGAGAGGCTAAAGCACATGAGATCCCCAATACCCAGAAATGGTTTGGGCAGAATCTAACTAGTTTGGGAGATATTAAAATAAATAATATTTTTAATGGAGTCCCTAAGTCTAAACTTAAGGAAAATAAAATATTAATGTGAATTAATATAAAACTGAGTTAGAATGGTCCAAAAGTCCTGGATCAAGCCAGATCTAATCTTAGTCGTTGATTAGGGACTTAATCTCGGCCGTTGAATTATCAACGAGAAAAGTATAAGAAGAGGCTTGAGGGCCACTTGGAGAACACCGAGTTGATCAAGAATTTGATTTTCTAGGGGGGGCTTGCTGAAGAAATCGAAAGAGTGATTAGAGTTGCAACTTTTGGCGCAGTGAATACAGAAGCAAAGAGGCAAAGAGGATACCGGGAGCATCAGCGCAGAAGCCAGAGAGAAGGACACAGAGCCAGCTAGAGGCCACGCAGAGGCAGCCAAAAGCCACGCAAAGGCAGCCAGGAGCTGCGCAGCGCCTAAGGAGAGCCAGCATGGGTGACGCAGAGGCTCCAAAGGCTAACACGGTGTTATAGATCTAATCTAAAAATATATGATAATAGAAACAAACCTTGAAATAATAAGATCTGAAATATAGAAAATGCTTCACTTTATTAATATCAAACCCTTAAGGTAGTGCAACACCATACATTCACTCCTTAAGGAAGGAAAACAATCCACAAGCCATATGCCTATTCATACAATATTCCTTGACATCTTTCAATGGGGAGTCTCTAGCCTCTATATAGGCCTCATACATGCAATACCATGGGTCATTACCATGGTTCCCTCAATACCATCTATCTAATACCATGGGCTTATTACATTATTGCTAACTACTTGTGGTCCCGTACATGATATGGGTTAACCACGTTATTTATTACTATGGCCCATCCCATTATTACATTATTCCCTTGGGTACCTCCCTTTGTACCCCATATTATCCCCCTTAGGTATACTACATTCCACCCCCCTTAACATGTTTCGTCCCTGAAACATGGGAAGAACACAAATAATAAGATCTACTCAAAAAAGTAGTCCACTGGTACCATGCACGTGCATCTAGCCATCCCAGAGAAAGGTGAGCTCTCGATCTAGCTGGTGCCTCGCTTGCTTGAGATGGAGGTTGACCCTGGCGGCTCTTCTGTGTTGATGCGTAGTAGGTGGATCGTCACCCCTCTATCTGTCATGCAAAGGTTGTTGTCCCTGTAGTTAATTATTTGTCATCTTGTTAGTTGTTTTCTTGCGGGGTGATGTGGGTGGTGATATGCTGAAGTGTTAACCAACGGTGTATCTTTCTTTAATTCACCACCTAATGGAGCCTGATTGGTATCTGGTACATGTTGTGGTGCCTGTTGTTGTTTCTTATCTTCCAATATTACTTCAACCAACGAGTCCTCATCTGATGTATCAGTATCGGTAACAGTTTCTGCTTCAGCCTCCTTGGAATCTACCTGTTTTTCTTGTACCTAGTTTGATGTTTGTGTTTGGTTGTTGACCATCAAAGGCTCATCATCTGATGTGTAAGCGTCATTAGAGCTTTGTGCTTTCTGCCTCCATAGTCTATGCTTGGGTCTTAATGGAAATATCTTGCAATGTAATTTTCTTCTTTTTATACCAGAGCTTCAGGAACTTCTTCTGCACATTAATATTGACAGTACCCACAGATTCTATCTAAAGATATCCCAAAACAACATCCATGTTATCCATATCTGAAATATAAAAGTCACAACGCAACACATACTTATCCATAGAAAGCTTCAAATCTTTATAAACTTGAACATCCTCATTATCAACCTACATGTTTTCAATGTGTTTTGCTGGAACTTGCAATTTTTTTGCCAAATTAACATTGATAAAATTATGCTTGCAACTAAGATTTATAAACTCAACAATATTCTCCTTCTGAATCAATCCATGAACCTGCAATAAGGAGATACTCGCAAAAAATAACCCTTTAGGTTTCTTGGTTTCCTTCTTTCCTATACCAATAAAATCTTTGCTAGGTTTTGTGGTTTTCTCCTTTCTAGTATGAGACCATTCGTCCAAAAGTAGTTCTTCTATTACATCAGTGCTACATAACCTCAGAAACTCACTGTCAAGTGATTGCCACCATATAGCACCATCATTTCTAAAATAAGACCCTATTTTGTCCTTCCAACACCCTGGACGGTCCAACTTATGATATGCTATAAAACTTTCAATAGAAGTCCAATCATCTTATCCTTTAAAAAGCTTACTGTCATAAAGCCATGAAGAGGTTTTGTAAAACAAATTGCTTACTTGACAAAAATTTGAAATGGCCACAATTCCGTCAATATTACTCAGAATCCCTATTATGACCTGTTTTCGGAAATGGAACAACCATTCCGCATCTTCCCATATGGTAGAAATCTCGATCTAGGCACTGGAATTTCAGATCCACGCTGCAACTGTCCCGCCGTCACAAAAAAAAAATTCTGAAAAAAAAAAGAAGAGCTAATTTTAAATCAACGATATCTTCCTCAACCGGACTCCGATTCGACTGATTTTTTTTTTGAACTTGGGTATTTTCACAAGCAATCCAGATCTGCAATTAAATTCTGCAGATTTTGCCCCAGAACGTACAGATCTGCTCCGCAAACTCGCCACCTCGAAAAAATGTCTGCAACCCAACTAATTTTTAAATCAGCAATATTTCCCTCATTCGAACTCCAATTAGACTGATTTTTTTTTTGAACTTGGGTATTTTTTCACAAACAATCCAGATCTGCAATTAGATTTTGCAGATTTTGCACCAAAACGTACAGATCTGATCTCCAAACTCGCTGCCCCAAAAAATTCCTGCAAAAAATAAAAAAAATTAAAATTAAAATTAAAATATTCTCCACTTTGTCCAAGAAAGTGCTCTGATACCACTTGTTATAGATTTGATCTAAAAATACATGATAATGAAAACAAACCCAGAAATAACAAGATCTGAAATATAGAAAATGCTTCACTTTATTAATATCAAACCCTTAAGGTAGGGCAACACCATACATTCACTCCTTAAGGAGAACACTCCACAAGCCATATGCCTGTTCATACAATATTCCTTGACATCTCTCAATGGGGAGTCTCTAGCCTCTATACAGGCCTCATACATACAATACCATGGGTTATTAACATGGTTCCCTCAATACCATCTATCTAATACCATGGGTTTATTACATTATTGCTAACTACTTGTGGTCCCTTGAATGATACAGGTTAACCACCTTATTTATTACTATGGCCCATCCCATTATTACATTATTCCCTTGGGTACCTCCCTTTGTACCCCATATTATCCCCCCTAGGTATACTACACACGGAGCCTCCAGGGGCTGATGCAAGGCTAGTTGGGTTGACGCTGGGCCAGAGAGGCTGACGCAGTACCTAGAGGCAGACACTGGGAGATTTCGTGGGGCAGATTGGAGCTGAGAGTTGTGGGATTGTTCATCCGAGGTTTTTAGCTAGAATATTTGTCCCTAACTAAGAGGTACTACTGCCGAAAGCATTCTCTGTTGGGTGAGCAATTTCTAACACCCAGATTGTATTCTGAAACTGCTTAATAATAAAACCCTCAAATAGCTGCACTGGTTTTCCCGAATTGGGTTTTCCAGGGACATTAGTCCAAAAATAACGATGTCACTTGTGTGCTTGTTTTTCCTTCAGTTGATGATCTGTATGTGTTGAGCATGTACTGGTATTT
The DNA here is from genome assembly GCA_000404065.3 of Pinus taeda. Taxonomy (NCBI): domain Eukaryota; kingdom Viridiplantae; phylum Streptophyta; class Pinopsida; order Pinales; family Pinaceae; genus Pinus; species Pinus taeda. Next base: position 130,069 of record APFE030851946.1, read on the forward strand.
ATTTTTAGTATTTACATGGTAAATAACTTGTTAACTAACAGAACAAGTAGGAAGAAATAAATCATAAAGTACATGAAGGATTTCTAGTAGATAGACTTAGAAATTCCAACATTAGATGAATCTACTGAAAATCAAGGCAACTAAAAATTAAAACCAAGTTTAACTTTCACCAAAATATAGATTTTCTTAACATTCAATAAGCAGCGGAAAAGATACTTTCAATAAAAACACATGCATACATAAAACTGACACCAACATTTTACCCAGGAAACCCGAATGGGAAAACCTGCAATTGTTGTTGTGGGCTTTTTATTGATTGTTCTTTGAGCAAATAGATCTGTTACAAATTCAATCTGCTGCTACTGCAGCCCGCAAATAGCCTCTGAGAATCTAATTTCCTAGGATCACAATTGCTCTTGGCCCTGCCTTCATCGTTGCTCTCGGCCTTGAGAAGATGGTTCTCGACCCTGCCTATTGATCTCGACTTGCATACACAATTGCTAGCCTCTGAGAATCTAATTTCTTAGGATCACAATTTCTCTCGGCCTTGCCTTGATCGCTGCTCTTAGCCTTGAGAAGATGGTTCTCAGCCCTGCCTATTGATCTCGACCTGCATACATAATTACTTATTGTTGAAACTAATCTCGGCTTGCTCCTCGAATTCCTGAACTTAGCTCCTCAACCAATGTACACAGCCAACAACAAAGAATCATCAATCCTATGCCTTCGTCCTTCTCTTGCCTTAGTAGACTTTTGATCCATGCAAAGAAGTCAAGTTTGAATGGTTGTTCACACTAGTTCAACGATTCCTTTTGCTAGTTAATTGGAGCAAGTATCAGTTACACTTTGACTAGCTCTCAGTTAACTAGCTTGAGTTGCTCCTTAATTTCCTCTAGTTGTAAACCAAGTTAACTTAGGACTTAACTTGTCCTTTCTTCACTTATCTCTAAAGTCTTAACTCGTCCTAACTTGAACTTGACTCTATAGTCTTAACTCGTCCTAACTTGAACTTGAATCTGCAATCTTAACTCGTCCTAACTGGACTTGTCTCTGCCACCTCATCCTATAGGCTAGCTAAAGAAAACTCCAACAAACTGAAGCTCCAACACTACACATGCAATCTACTGATGACCATTCCAATGAACTAGAAATCGACTCATCATATTGAAGTCTATCTCATGAATTTGCATTCATGTTTAGAGAAAGACAATTTGAGGTCTTTGTTGGCTAAGGCACAAGCCAAAAGACCTTCATTCGCTACATTTTCAAAACTCCCTCTTAGCGAGAAAGGGACTTTGTACAACTCCCAACTTATCTTTGAAAGACACGAACTTGCCTTTGACTAAGGCCTTCGTCAAGATGTCTGTGACCTGCTCATCTATGGGAATGTACTGTAGCTTTACTATCCCTTTATGCACACAGTCCTTGAGACGATGGTACCTAATCTCGACGTGCTTGGAGCAGTCATGAAAATTTGGATTTTCAGAGACCTTAATGCAACTTTTATTGTCAAAGTGAATCATGGTGGGCTCCAACTGCCTGAAAAGGCCCACAAGCAACTCCGTCATCAATATGGCTTCACATGCTGCCAACCTGGCCGCCACGTATTCAGCGTCTGCTGAACTAAGTGCAATTGATCTCTGCTTCCTGCTGAACCAAGAAACAGTTGTTGACCCAATGTTGAAGAGACAACTTGAAGTACTCTTCTGATCTGTGGAGCTCCTTGCCCAATTTGCATCTGTGAAGCCCTCAAGCCTCACTCTATCAACCTGTCTCTACCATAACCCACAATCTGTCGTGCCTTTGAGATACCTCAAGAAATGCTTGGCAGCAACCCAGTGAACTCTGGTAGGCTCCATCATGAACTGGCTCAATTGTTTCATTGCAAAACATATATCAAGTCGTCTGTTGACTAAGTACATCAAGGACCCAATGAGCTGCCTATACAATGTGGCATCTACTCACTATGTTCTACTAGCATCCACCTTCCTCTAGTTTGCAACTAGAGGCGTGGTCATGGGCTTTCAATCTTGCATACGAAACCTCCTAAGAATCTTTGTAGTTTACTTCCCCTACCCCAAGAAGATTTCCCCATTACCTCGCCATACATCCAGCCCAAGGAAATAGTGCATAAGCCCTATGTCCTTCATCTCAAACTCTCTTGCAAGATTTGCCTTGCAATCTTGGATCAAGCTATCTGCTCCAATCAAGGTAAGATCGTCAACATAGAGCACTAGAATAAGCAGAAGCCCTCCAACCATGATGTAGTATAGATTGGCATCTGCCTCCCTTTTAATGAAGCCCAATCCCCGAAGGTAGCTGTCAATTGCAAGTGTACCAAGATCTTGATGCCTACATGAGCCCATAAAGAGCTCTCTTCAACAAACAGACATGAGTGTCTCTACTAAAAGTTCAAACCCCTTTGGTTGCTCCATATAAATCTCTTCCTCAACCACCTCATTGAGGAATGTTGTCTTCATGTCCATCTAGTGAATGATGGATCTTTCACCCCATTTGAGCTACAAGTGGCAAAATCATCTTGATGGATGAATAACAAGCCACAGCGGCAAACATATCATCATAGTCGATGCCCTCAACCTACAAGAAGCCTTGGCCACAAATTTGGCCTTGTACTTCTCCACACTCCCATCTACTCCATACTTCACCTTGTACACCCAGCGTGAGCCTAGCACTGATTTTCCTTTTGGGCATGGCACAATCTCCCAAACATCGTTCTTCATGATGGAGGAATATTCCTCCACCATGGCAAGGTTTCCTCCTCAAAACAAGAAGGCCCAAAGTCTAACAACTTAATCATCAATGCCATGTACCAATGTAACTCTATCGTTGCTTGCTCTTCCTGAATGTAGATTTGGGGCCTCAACTCGCTCTTGGGCCTTCTGAATCAACATCTTAGCCCACTTGACTCTCTTGCTCCCTGTGTTGGGAGTCACTGTCTGAGTGGTTGCTTCCACTCATCCTGGTCTCTCCTCCTCATTCTGCAAAGAGTTCTTGTCATCTTTCCATATGGCCTGCTTGCCACCTGGTTGAGACTCAGTCTGTGGTACTAGTTGAGGCTCCTGCTTGGGAGCGAGAAACTCCTCCTCAGGCACTGCAACCTGCTCTCACTCCAAGGACACCCTCAGAGGTCTATCCTCCTCAAACTTCGTGTCCCGCCTAATAACTGTCTTCTTGAGTGATTGTATGTACACCTTGTATGCCTAAGGTGGCTCACAGTAACCCACAAAAAATCGCTTTTCAATTGTGGGCAATAGCCTCTTCATGCTCTCTTTGGACACATGGCAGTAAATTCTTGTCCCAAAGATGCAAAAGTGAGAAACATCAGGCTTCTTGCCTGTGAAAGCCTCCTTCGATGTAACTCGTCCAAGCACCCTATGAGGACTACTATTTTGCAGAAATACTGAAGTGTTGCATGCCTCTGCCCACAAGAACATGGGCAGCCCCTTGCCATGCAACATGGCATTGGCCGCTCCAAGTTCTAGCTATGTTGTGGTTCTTTCTCTCAGCTACCCCATTTTGTTGAGGTTATGGGGTGTTGTAAGACGAGGATCAAGCCAAAATGATCTGAGCCATTGATTAGAATCTAATATGGGCCATTGGTTACTCAACGAGAAGATTATAAGAAGAGACTTGATGGGCATTTGGAAGACACATCGGGTGAGAGATCAAAGATCGACTTTTTCAAGAGAGCAGCGCGACAATTGTCAAAGAAGTGATCGAGGTGATTTCTTGTAGTGAGGGGTAGGGATAGTTTCCAGAGAAAGATTTCCTGATCCGGGGATACGATGCAGAGGAGGCAGAGAGAGATCTAGAAGAGGCAGCGCGCAGCCACACTGCGCAGTGTAGTGCCATGCTGAGGCAGCGCAGAGCCTGAGAGGAGATCTAAAATTTGTTGGAGAATTGAGTTCCAAAGCCAAAAGTCGGGGTATGAGACCGGAAGGGCAGAAAGTCGAAGTTCCAAAGGCAAATCGATCAGCCTGAAGGAGTGATGCAGTTCCAAGAAGCTGTGACGCGAAGTAGCGCAGTGATTGCGCGGAAACTGTGCAGAGGCAGCTAGGGGCTAGCCACTCAGTGGCTGGATCAGTACTAGATCGCCAGTGAAAGTGTGAGGTATATCTCACTCATCTCTCTGCCAGTCAAATTCTGTCTATTTGATAGCTAGTAAGGCATCCAAAGATTGTATTTAGAAATTATTGCTTAATAATACAAACCCTCAACACCGGTTTTCCCACATTGGGTTTTTCCGGGGACATTGGTCCAAAAAAAATGGTGTCACTTGTGTGTGTTATTTCTTTCTTGCACAGATTCTTGTTTCCGCATATTTTTTAAAGTTGTGAAGGCTGCAGTTGTATTTACTTCAATATTTACAGTAGAACACAGTAAATAACTTTCATGGATTAACAAGTAGAAGTAATATCAATTTGTTGCGGTAGTGATTCGGGGATTCTCGAATTTTGACATGGTATCAGAGCGCAGGTGAAGCAAGAGAGCAGATCGGAAGAGTCCAGCATTGAAGAGGAGGGAGATCTAAGTGTTGTGTAGGCAACAGATTGAATCCCCAGAGGGATTGCGCAGTCCAAGCCAGGAGGGCAAGATTCCCAAGTAAAATCTCTCTCAAGTGAGTTGACAGAGAGGTAAGATTTCCAAATCGAGATTTGTCAGCGATAGATGGAGCAGCGTAGTAGCAGATTCAACACAGAGCAGTTTTCTGGTGAGATGTAGTTTTCTGCAGCAATTGCTAGGGTAGAAAAACGTCAGAAGAGGGAAGGAGACACTATTTGAGGGAATTTCTTCCTCTGAGAATTCCTAGCCAAGGAATTTGAGTAGCAGTAGAGAGGAGCAACTCTACTAACTCCAACAGGGAGTGCGTAGGCCAGCCCAGCAACAGTGCAGAGGAGAGAGGAGGCAATTCGACATTTTGTTGGCAGAGATGGCAGCTAACGCGCTGACAGATCAAGATCGATTCGATGGAGCACCCAACTATGTGACTTGGAAGGCTAGGATCTCATGCCTTCTAGATGAGCATGATCTCAAGATGTATGTCAATAGTGTGGTAGTTGTACCCGGTGATGCAGATCCACTCAAGAAGTACAAGGTTGAGACGGCGAAGGCCAAGCAGTTGATCCTCGATGGAGTGAGGGATCACGTTGTATGTCACATTGCTGGCAAAGGGACTGCCAAAGAGATGTGAGATGCCTTGGCTACACTATATCAAGGATCTTTCGAGCAACGGAAAATGTACTTGGAGGAGAAGTTGAGATCAACAAGGATGGAGAAAAGGGAATGCATTGATCCCTTCCTATCAAAGCTTTAGGAAGTCCGAGATCAATTGGCAGTTGTAGGATCAACACCTCAGCTTACAGAGATGGTGAGGTTGGTCCTGAATTCAGTTTCAGAAGAATGGCAAGTATTTGTCCAAAGTATCCTGAGCAGAGAGAAATTTTCGGATTGGGAAGGGATGTGGGCCGCTCTTCAGTAGGAAGAGATGAGGCGAGACTTAGTCAAGTGTAAACTTGATGGCAACAGCAACAATGGGACGAAGCCCAAGGAGGAGGAAGAGAATGCATCCCTTGCATCAAAGGGGCAACAGGAGCAGCAGAAGAAGAAGAAAGATGCCTCAAAGATCAAGAAGAAGGACAAGGACAAGAAACATGATCCACAGGCTACAACCGCAAAGATCGAGGAGGAGTTTGCCATGATTGCCCAGATACCTCCATGGGAGAGGTGGGGTGATCTAGTATTGTAGTTCGAAAGAACTGCAAGTGGGCAAGATCCTTGAGGAGTCCACCTCTTGGATCAATACCTTGCTACGAGACCCCATATCAAAAGTAGCAGGATGGACCAGTGTCAATTGTTGCAAAGGAGTGTCGGAGTGACAGTTGCAGTGGCTAGGAGCGCCAGAGATTGAGCAGCGTAGAGCAGAGTTGGCAACAATGCAATCGGGACAGTGTAGAGTCAACAGCGACGCAAAGGCTTCAGAGGGTCAATGAAAAGACTAGTAGCAGTCAGAGCTCTAACAACAGATCCATCATGTTGAACACCATTCAGTAATTTTGGATGATTTTCTATTATTGTTGCAATAGCAGCAGCATTAGGAGAGGGTTTCAGTGTAGATGCAGTGTTGCCAGTGGCAGGGCTAGCAACAACAAGGATGCAGCATTTGCACAGTAGTTGGTGGGTAGTGATGTCAAACATCAGCAGCGTAGAGGGAGATGTTATAGAGAAGGTTGATGCTTCAGCAGGTTGCATTACTAGATCACATTCCTCGCTAAGAGGGAGTGTTGATTTATGGTAGCATCGGATGTGCTCTAAGCCTCAAATTTTGCAGGGAGGCTAGGACACATGTATTCCAAAATACCCACAAATCGTTTTGGGAAATTCCACCCGGAGACAGTTTTATTAAAATAATTAATTATTTTTAATGGGTGCCTAAGTCTAAACTTAGGAAATTAAAATAATTAAAGGGTATTAATTAAACTGGGGGTGAAACTTCTAGCAGAAGATGAGGATCAAGCCAAAATAATCTAAGCCATTGATTAGAATCTAATTTGGGCCATTGGTTACTCAACGAGAAGATTATAAGAAGAGGATTGATGGGCATTTCGAAATCACTCGGGTGAGAGATCAAAGATCAATTTTCTCAAAAGAGCAGCGCAGCAGTTGCCAGAGAAGCGATCGAGGTGATTTCTTGCAGTGAGGAACAAGGATAGTTTACGGAGGAAGATTTCTTGATTCGGGGATACATTGCAGAGGAGGCAAAGAGAGATCCAGAAGAGGCGGTGCAGAGCCACACTGGGCAGCATAGTGCCATGCTAAGGCAGCGCAGAGTCTGAGAGTAGACCTGAAATTTGTTGGAGAATCGAGTTCCAGAGCCAGAAGCCGGGGTGTGAGTCTGAAAGGGCAGAAAGTCAAAGTTCCAAAGGCAAATCGATTAGCCTAAAGGAGTGACGCAGTTCCCAGAAGCTGTGACGCAAAGCGGGGTAGTGATTGCGCAAAAACTGTACAAAGGCAGCTAGGGGCTAGCCACTCAGTGGCTGAATCAATACTGGATCGCCAATGAAAGTGTGAGGCATATCTCACTCATCTCTCTATTAGTTGGATTCTTTGTATTGGATAGCCAATAAGGCATCCAAAATTGTATTCAGTAATCAACGCTTAATAATACAAACCCTCAGCTGTTGCACCGATTTTCCCACATTGGGTTTTTCTGGGGACATTGGTCCAAAAACAACGATGTCAGTTGTGTGTGTTATTTCTTTCTTGCTCAGATTCTTGTTTCAGCATATTATTTAAAGTTGTGAAGGTTGCAGTTGTATTTACTTCGATATTTATAGTAGAACACAGTAAATAACTTGCATGGATTAACAAGTAGGAGAAGTAATATCAGTTTGTTGCAATAGTGATTCAGGGATTCTCGAATCTTCACAGATACTACATGGCTATTCAGATGTTGACTGGGCTTGCAGTGTGGTGGATCGTAAGAGCACGTCTGGGTGTTGCTTCTCTTTGGCGTCTGCTTCAATATCATGGATGAGCAGAAAGCAGAAATCGATTGCTTAAGCACCGCCAAGGCCGAATACTTTGTTGCAAGTATGCCCTGTTGTGAAATTGTTTGGTTGAGGAAGCTCTTCAATGAGCTATTTGAGCACGTGTTAGATACCACTATGATCTTCTGCGACAAACCAAAGTGGGATTTGCCTATCAGAGAATCTCGTGTTCCATGACCGCTCCAAGCACATTGATATCAGGTACCACTTTATCAGTGATATGGTACAATGGGGAGCAATAAGGCTCCAACACATCAGGACGAATGAGCAGGTCACAGACATTCTCACAAAGCCTTTGGGGAAGGTCAAATTCTTAACCTTCCGAGAAAGACTTGGAGTCGTGGAACGACCCTCCTATGAGGGTCCCGTATGAGTTGGAGTCGTGGACTGACCCTCCTATGAGGGTCCCGAAATGGAAACGTGGGTGGTACGGCCAGAAACGCGTTTCACGGCCGTACAGCCCCACGTTTCCAAAAAATCAAGTGTTTTTTTTAATTTTTTTTTAATTTGTTTTTATTTGTTTTTAATTGTTTCTAGTGGGTTCTAGAAGCCTGTCTAAACTTATAAAAGAGAAGTTTGTCTCATTCTCTCATCACACTATTCAGCAAGTCGTTTCTCTTGGAGACTGACAGTTGTTTCAGCTAGGGTGCTTTGAGCAGTGAGCAAAGTGGATTTCAGCAGCAGGAGAAAGAGATTTCAGCAGCAAGAGAAAGAGATTTCAGCAACAGATTTCAGCAGCAACAGATTTGGCTCAACTACAGCCATATTTCTCTTCTCTTTTCTGGCATTTTGGGGTAGTTTCAGCCACAGAAAATTAATTTGGGTAAGCCACATTCATTGGTAGTTTTTTCTTACTATTTCTTCAATTTTTCTAGGGTTTATGTAGCCAGAAATATGAAATACGTTTTTTATTTATAGATTTGTTTTTTAAATTGATTTTTGCAGCAGATTTGGCTCAGCTATAGCCATCTTTCTCCTCTTTTCTGGCATTTTAGGGTAGTTTCAGCCACAGAAAATTAATTTGGGTAAGCCACATTCATTTTGTTAGTTTTTTCTTACTATTTCTTCAATTTTTCTAGGGTTTATGCAGCCAGAAATATGAAATACGTTTTTTTATTTATAGATCTGTTTTTTAAATTTACTTTTGCAGCAATGGCTTCCAGCCAGAGTGCAGCTGCAAGTTCAAACCCTAGGGCCAACCCAAGGGCTGAATATTATCCCCTTTGGAAGCATGTGACGAAGCTTCAAAGATGTGGAGGTGGTGGCTCATGGGAATGGCGATGCAATCTTTGCAATAATATGTACAAGGGCTCCTACCCAAGAGTGAGGGCACATCTATTGCATGGAGGAGGACAGGGGATTTCAGGTTGCACAAAAACAGCAGATTCATTGGCAAGGAGGGCATATCAAAGAGAGCAAGATGAGGCGGATGGTAATAAGAGAAGGCATGATGACCTTACTCAAACTCCATCTAACATTGAGCCAAGGATTGTAGCTGAAGCAAGAAAGAGGAGAGCTGGTCACACTGAACAACATGAACAACCAGCACCCAAAAATAGCAGAGGCCCAGGGGCATCCCCTTCAGTTCAGGATAGCAGAATTGCTAGATTGGTGAATGTGCAAGCAAGAGAAGAAGCTGATTCCAGAGTTGCTAGGTGCATTTATGCATGTGGTATCCCATTCAATGTTGTTCGCTCTCCTTACTGGCAAAGATATGATAAGGGCAGTTAACAAAGCTCCTCAAGGGTACAAGGGGCCCAACTATGAGAAAGTCAGAACCTAGCTTCTCAAAAATGAGAAGGAACTTGTGGAGGACGTTTTAGCTCCAATTCGTTCTTCCTGGAGTAGCTCTGGGGTTACCATAGTCTCAGATGGTTGGACAGATATGAGGCGCAGACCATTGATAAATATCATTGCCACTTCCCCCAAAGGAGCAATGTTTATCAAGGCAGAAGACTGCTCAAGAGAGGTGAAAGATGCACAGTTCATTGCTGATGTTATTATAAAAGCTATTGAACAAATAGGGGCTAACAGGGTGGTGCAAGTTATCACAGATAATGCACCAGTTTGCAAAGCTGCAGGTTTAATTATTGAGGGGAGGTATGACCACATCTTTTGGACACCATGCATTGTCCATAATCTGAATTTGATCTTACAGGAGATCGACAACAAAGTTTCCTGGATAAAGGAAGTCACAGGGGAAGCAAGGGAGATTATCAAATTCATCACCAACCACCACCAGTCTCAGGCCATATTTCGAGAGTACTCCAAATTGGAGTTGTTAAAAGTTGCTGAGACAAGATATGCCTCAAACGTCCTAATGTTGCGCCGCCTTGTTGAGTTTAAGCATGCATTAGTTTCTATGGTGGTGAGTCAACTTTGGATTGAGTGGAGACAAGCAGATTTAGAGCGGGGATCTATGGTGCGTAGATTGTGCCTTGATGAGGATTGGTGGAGCAAGGTAGATTTCTTGTTAAAGTTCACAACCCCTGCATTTGAGCTTCTCCGGAGTGCTGACACTGACCAACCTTTTTTGGGAGAGGTATATGATGGCATGGATTCCATGGTTGAGAAAACTATGGAAATCATTTCGCAGGAGTCTCCACAACTT
>APFE030851946.1:140267-154134 GCA_000404065.3 Pinus taeda
TATATATTCGCGTTTCCCCGTTTCCTCAAATTTGTGGAGGTCGCGTTTCGTATCGCTTCCCGTTTCGGAAACTCATTTCCGTTTCCCCGTTTCGTGCAACTTAGCATACATTGGATTGTTGTTAAGAATCTCTTGAGATATCTTCGTGGCACAATCAACTATGGACTGAGATACATTGTCAGGAATTTGAGGCTACATGGATATACTGATGCTAACTAGGCTGGCAATGTGGTGGATCGAAAAAGCACGTCTGGATGTTGTTTCTCATTGGGAATCTGCTTCAATTTCTTGGATGAGTAGGAAGCAGAAATCGATTGCTTTAAGCACTGCCGAGGCCAAATACATTGCAGCTAGTATGGCCTATTGTGAGGCTGTTTAGTTGAGGAAGCTCTTCAGTGAGCTATTAAAGCACGTGTTGGATACCACTGTGATATTCTGCGACAACCAGAGTGGGATTTGCCTTTTAGAGAATCCTGTGTTCCACAACCACTCCAAGCACATTGATATCATGTACCAGGATATGGTACAACAGGGACTAATAAGGCTCCAGCACATCAGGACTGATGAGCAGGTTGCAGACATCCTCACGAAGACCTTAGGGAAGGTCAAATTCTTAGCCTTCCAGGAGAGACGTGGATTCGTGGAAAGACCCTCCCATGAGAGTCCCACTTGAGTTGGACATTGAGCTCTAGGAGCTTCTCAGGGCTTGGGGTACTTCTTGGAGCTATGAACAACCATAGGGTGAGTGGTTTACCTTCCCCTATTGGTGCATTGTGTACAGGGAGAGTGATTCACCTTCCCCTGTGATACCCCATGATGGTTAACATGTGTGTAAGGTGAGTGGTTCACCTTCCCCTACGATTGATGACACATGTGTGTAGGGTGAGTGGTTCACCTTCCCCTACAATTGACATATGCATAGGATAAGTGGTTTAGCTTCTCTTATGGCATATGAGCAAGATGAGTGGTTCACCTTCTCATGTTGATGCCCCAGCATACATCCTACCCATGTAGCCCAGGACTCATGGGAAGTACCTCTCATCTAGCCAATGAGCTGGGAAAAGTGGATAGGGACCATAGCGCTACCGATGGACACATCGTGCACTGTCGTACTCCCTATGTCTAGGATGCATGGTGTTTAACAACTTGATCTGGGATCAAGTCTGATTGAGGTTCTACCTCTGGACTGGCCTTTGTCAACGGAGAGTGGTAAGGTCTTGTGACTCACTATTGACCGATTCTTCTTCATTATTCATATCAGTGTTTAGAAGAACAGAGATGAGATGAGATACAGAGATGGTACATGACAACAGGATGGCATGATGACCAATGATGATGGATGGATTGGCAGGTGGAATTCTCCCTAGTTGAGAGGGAGTGTTACAATTGGAAGCTAGGCTCAAATTCCACTTTAGACAGCTCATTTGATGGAGATAATGACTACATTAAATTCTTCTTCTCGAAAGGACCAAAATCAACCTAAAGATCAAATTTGGACAAGCAGAATGTGTTTTTGAATTTATGCCCACACATGTGCAAATTGTTCAAGTCTGCCACATCATCATGTAGGCTCATGAAACCCAATAGAGATGTCACTTCACCCTCAACGACTTGTATAAATACAAGTGACCTCTCACTTTATTTGGCATCATCATCACTCACACATTCTTCTCTCTCCTTCTCTCATTGGTTCGTACAGCTATTGAGCATTCTCTTTCTCTCACACATGTGGCAAAGTGTATGAATTTCAGACTCAAGTACAAAGCTGAAAATTTCAGGAGTTGACTGAAGTTTGACCAGCGAACTAGGGACTGTTTGGCCAAGTTTGACTGCGACTTTGGAGGTTTTGACTCTATTTGACCACGCTGAATTAATTGGCACAAAAACCGAGATTTTATAGGTTGTTTAACCTGCGTTGATAGTAGGCCTATTTGACTATAGGGTTGACCAAGTTTGACCGCAGATTTTATGACTGTTTTGGGCTAACTTTGACCACTGCGGGAGGCTGAGTTTGACTGCCTTTGACCGATCTTCAAAGGAGAAGTTTAGCTGTTGCATTGACCATCTTTGACTTTCTGGTTTGCGCTGAGTTTGACTGCAAATTTGACAAGGTTGTTTCGACTTTGATTTGGCAAGTCAACTTTGACTTTTTGTACTCTCTCTCTCTACTGAACATTTGATATAATAATAACAAGAATTGGGGTTTTTCCCTGGCATCCGCCAAATTTGATGTCCTCTTGTCTTGGCTTGTCTTCTGCATTTTATTTTATGTCCTATCTACAGTTACTGTAAATGTGATTTATTGTTAACGTGATTGCTATTGGAAACTAATTTAGAAATTGTCATTGAGTTGCTTAAAGTACGTTGAAGTAATTGTGCTAAGCATAGAACATACCATTGTTAAATAAAATTAACACCTTGTATTTTAAGCTTTGGTGGTAGGGGTATTTACTTGCTTTCATAGATCTGAATGAGCAGGAGGGCTATGATGACATGAAGTGACATTTCCTGCGCAATAGATTCACTCTAATTTTTTGTCATTTTCATGTTTTTCAAGGTAGCTCACACTTATTGAGGCAGCGCATGTATCCTAAGGCATATGTCACACCCTCTGAGGTACCTTTGAGGCTATTTATTTACACATAAACCTCATCTATCCATGCCATGTGGAGTTTCCTTGAGAACTCTCTTCATTGGTGATTTTATGAGCGAATTTCCACTTGTTCAGAGGGCCGACCTACACTTAACAACCATATGACAATAGTGAGGTACTTTGGATGACACTAAGGGGTCACACTTAAGTGACTAACACTTGAAGGGATGATGTAGCAATCACTTTTGATGGGGACGTTGATATGACTGTTTGGAGGTTTTATGACTAGTCTTTGACTTGAAGAGTCATTCCTATGCTTCATGAAGGTGCCTTGACCTAAGGTATGGGCATGGGCCATCATATTGAGACTAATTTGGAGGTTATGGAGCATTATATTACACTTTTATGTAGTTGTTTTGGAGGATCCACTCCCTTTGAAGGGTTTATGCCACCACTTTGGGGGAATATTTGACCTTGGAGGCCCATTCAACCACCTTGGAGGATTCCTAGGAGTGAAAACCTTCACTTTGGATGAGGTTGTCTACTGATCTGCATATATTAAGGACCTTTGGAGGCCAATGAGGCAGCTTGGAGACTTGTTTCAAGGGGAATTCCCTCTCTTGGGGCTTCACTTCATCTTGTTCATTGTACATGTGGCTTGACCACTTTTATTTTATTGTTGTGTTAGAGTAATTAGTTACAATTTTTAAATTTTACTTTTCTTACGCTGGATCTAAGAACTCACATGAGATATTATTATTTTATTGTACTGGAAATTGAGCATCACTCTATATAAAGAGGTCCACTTCCTCATTTCACTCATGGTTTGATATTTGAGAGCTACCTCCCATTAGAGCTTAACTGACATATCTTTCTTGGAGCATTTATGATGTAAAGGGTCTTTTCTTTGTGGGTGAGTGTTCTCAATTCCTAAAGCTTCTCTTGCTTAGTTTTATTTGGTACGTAAAGATTGATGTGAAATGTCCAAGTTTTGTACAAGCCTTTCAAGATCAATCCATTGAAGGATAACTTTATCACTTGGAAGGAAGAAGTATAGGGTTTGTCCTCCTTCCTTTCATGGTTTGGTGAGTATTTGTTACCATGCTTTGTCTTTTTACATGATTCCCTGGCTGACGTATTAAGTAATTCCATAAAGTCATGGTTGATTTTGCATGGTGAGTGTTTTTCCATTGAAATTTCCCTTGTTGTAGACCTTGAATTCATTGTTGACCTTAATTGGTTGAGGAATTATCCTTCCTCTTGGTTCTAGTCTCAAACCCTAATCCTTGAAGAAGATAGGCCAACCTTTGGAGAGCTTCTTCTTGAACTCATTGTCATTTAATTCACCTTGATTCCATTACCATAGTTGGATTTGGCACTAATCTATAAGTCCCTCCATCACTTATTCCAAAAAAACCCTAAAAAACTCAAAACCCCATTTTACTAAGGCTACTCTCAAACTCACCTTGTGCCTCATTGCTTCATATTAGTAATCCTAGTAGGGAAATCCCTTTGAGCTGGAGGAGGGCCAGCCCAAAGTGCAGAGGATATGTTGTTGAGGTGGCAATGGTGACCTTCCTAAAGGTTGCCCCTTGGATTGCACCTTTTGGATTCACGTTTTCATCATCACGTACACTTTGGGTGGTAGCAGTTTTACTCTTAATGTTCAAAATCCAAAAAAAAGAAAAACACAGAAATTCTTCCAGAGAAAACCATTGCCAACTACTGATACACGAGTGCAATTTGAGTACCCAGCAAGACGTTTGTGCCATATGTTCAACTTCATATTCATCGAGCAGTGGTTATATGGATGCAGGCTAACAAAGAAGAAAACAAGCATGGAATGTCCTAAGATCTTCTTAAGATATTATGCAACCTTTAGTAACATTGACCAAAATTGTTTGGATCACAAGCTAATGGTCTAACCAAAATATAATCAATTGCTGCATAATATTTGCTCCTATAATGTGACTGTTGCAAAGAAAAACCAAAAACTGAAGAGAGAAAATCTCTCTCTTTACATATACAGAGAGAAATTTAAAATTAAATAAAACAGAATAATATATATTTTAAAACATGCCATTAAAACAAATTTTGTTTAGCTGTACATATTAAGCAAATAATGAAAAGACATAAAACTCTATTTAACTATTTAGAGGCCATTGGGGGTTACCAGAAGAACTACCCGGAGAACAATTTCCCAGAGGTACATTGGCTTTTGATTCTAATGATAGCATCTTCAGAGATAGTCTTCGTAGATAGTCTTGCTGCAAAGCATAGAAAGCACATCAATATCCTTCATAAAGAAATCCTTTATTGGAACCAACCAGTAAAACAATATGTATTAAAAGGCAATACAGCTTGCATTGTATGAACGGGCAACTTATAGTCTTATTTGTAGACAAGACAGTTATTAAAGATGCCCTCGATCCAGAAGACAAAAACGTAGTTCATCAGTACCATTTCCACTTTCAAGGTAACAAAAAAGAAAGAAAAAAATGATAAAATCGACTATCCCCAGAAGCAACTGAGAAACGTCGGAACAATCCAAATGTCAAGAGAACCACACCTGATTTGCAGCACTTGTATAAACCTTCTCCTCGAACCGCACGGCAATTTTTTTAAGTTCATTCATGCTATCTGGACCTGTCTGTGGACAGTGTCTCCCAAGGCACTCCACTCTGAACACAAAAGCATAGCCTTATAAACCTATTTGCATCGTATATGTTGACAATCCAATCAACTGCAAGAACTCTTGCAACCATAGAAAACCCGGTATTTCTTTACTATAAACCTATTTACATCGTTTATGTTGACAATCCAGTCAACTGCAAGAACTTTTGCAACCTTAGAAAACCCGGTATTTCTTTATTTAAAATCATACAGCTTTGAAAAAATTCAACTTAAAGCCTACAAGACCGAGTTCACATACCAATCAGGTAAATTGACTTAACAAAATCCATGGCCAGGAATTCATGTAGATCACTAACCATCCCATATGTTGGGTAAAAGGGGTTTATAGCATGGTTCTAAACGTATCTGATAGACCTGATTCAAAACTTGCAGATAAAGATAAACACCGCTGATCTCGCAGTTAAGCCTACTGGGCCTACTACCCCAACCAAACTAAACCCCAATTTGCTATTCAGTAAACCCAATATACTTGGCTAGAGGCGCCAAAACCCATGAAACCTATAATCAATTATCAAACGCACAAGATAATTCATTGGGTTTTGAAGCATGGGCAACAATAATAATCAGTTCTTGAAGCATTTACTGTATATTCTTTCTAACATTTTTTTGGCTGAATTCGTGGCAAGAAACATAATCAAGAAAGATGGGTGATGTGAGTAGAATAAGTACATCTTATTGATAATCTTCTGTCTGCGTTCTTCGCTCCTCCAGTGGTTATTGTTATCCATGGCGCTCTCCAGCCAAACCAGTTATCCGAGGCACAAGAAAAACAATGAGAATGTGTTTTAAGTGAAGGATTGTCTGGACTAAAACACCTTATGGTTCCATTCGTTTTCAGGAGATTTTGAAAAAGAGAGAAAACCAACCAGAGATATGCTTCGTTTGCGAGTAAACCAAAACAGAAAGCATCAGCGTTCAAAAAGCTCAAGAAGGACACATATGCTCATTGTTCACGTTTTAAATATTATATTATTTAAGATATACGTTGCGTTGTGATGCTGATCCATGGGAACATAGTGGACAACTTTGTTCGAAATTTCTTTGTAAAGCATTTACTTATATTTTAATGCTGTACACTTCTAATTGTGATGTTTTTTATTATTTGACTAGGAATCATATCTTTGCAAAGAATAATTGTCTCACAAAATAACTTTATGGATTGTGATTTTTTTTATTAAATTTGTGAAAGGTTAATAATTGATTAATGATGGTGTATTTCAAGGTGTTAAAATATGGAAAGTGTTTTTTTTTAATTAAAAAGATTGGATAGAAATATTATGTTGTTTTGGTTAATGATATTAAAGTAAATTATAAAGTTTAACTTAATATAGGTTTAAAGGGGTCGGATTATAAGGTGAAACTTGAGGAGTTTTTTTATCAATGAGTAAGGTTTAATTTGGAGCCATGGGACATTTTGAGGTTTTCATGAGGGTCTAATTTGGAGTCATGGAACACTTTGAGGTAGTGGTTGAACATGTGGCTACATCTAAAGAGAGTATATTAAATGGTTTGTGACCCATGCACACATAAGTGGATCAGATCCCAACCACATGTCTTTTTTGATTTGAGGTGAAGCTCCTCAAACCGGTTCAATTAGCAATCATTGTGATAATGAAGTGTTATATACCATGAGATTTGAGGTTCAAATCCCCCTAATTTACTTGTGTCTACCGAAGGGGTGTACATTAAGCGCTTAGAAGTTATATTGGTACTTGTTAGAATCGACCTCGTGTCACGTGAGTATGAAGTCGGCCTAGTTGTCAATTTCTCCAATCACCAAAAAAAACCAACATATAACTATATCTTATAGAATTAGAATATCAATTTATGATTAAAATAAATTATAAATATTTTAAACTTTTGTTATAATGTAGTTATATATCAATTATATGATTATTGGAATACAAAATATTATGGTGAATAAATTTAATGAGGATGCAACCTTCATATTCAAATAGAAGTTCAATTCTGTGGAGTGAGTACATATTTGAACTTTATGAAGTGAGACTAGATTTTATTCATATAGCATTATATTTGATGAATTTAGCTTCTTGTAGAGAACGGAGCATTTTATGAAGTTATGTTTATGTTTAGTTTATGTTTCTGTTTATGTAAAAGAAGGTTTAGCATTGTTTGTGTAACAGCATTTGATGAATTGAGATTATATTTGAGAATAGAGTTTTATTTCTTGTTAAGTGTGTGTGTGTGTGTTTTTAAGAGGGGCAATCATATTAATATTAATGCATTAGATCCCATCAAAGCTAAATCATACTTGGGTTAGAGTAGTAGTGGGATGGGTGACCTCTCAAGAAGTCTTAGTGCTACACCCTCTTCCTTTTTAACTCATTGAGCTAACTTAAGTGGTCATGTGATTTGAGCTTCATGTAGGACATATATACCCTTTTACCTAGGTGGGCTAACTCAAGTTGTTGAACGTTTTGAGCTTCATGTAGAAGTTCTCAAGTTCAATCCCCTGGGTTAGATGTTTTTGTTATGTGCTTCACTTGATATCCCTATTGAGCTAGGCATTGTAACCAACATCAACAATTCACTAGATAGCATCTATAAAATGCAAGTGAATACCTAAGGGTTTCCTTGCAAGGTTTTCCTTCAAAATATATGCATCCATGTGTATACCAACTCAAGTTGTTGAATGTTTTGAGCTTCATGTAGAAGTTCTCAAGTTCAATCGCCTGGGTTAGATGTTTTTGTTATGTGCTTCACTTGATATCTCTATTAAGCTAGGCATTGTAACCAACATTAACAATTCACTAGATAGAATCTATAAAATGCAAGTGAATACCTAAGGGTTTCCTTGCAAGGTTTTCCTTCAAAATATATGCATCCATGTGTATACCACCCAATGGGTTAGCCCAAGTAATTCAAATGGATCTTTTCAAGGTAAAGTTTATTATGAGATCCAATTCCAACCATGCTGAGGTTTAAGTCCAACACTGTCTTATTGAGTTACCAATTGTCATTGTAGTTAGAGATTAAGTCGCCTTCCATCCAAATATTTTATGGAATGGCAAAATTTTGTGAGGTTTTCCTTGGAAAAGAAAACGAGACTATACATCATATCTGTAGTATCTAGGATTGTAGTGTAGTAGCAACTTGGAGCAATTATTATAAAGGAGATCATCTTATATTTGTTGGTTATAGCTATTAATAGCTCGAACCTTATTGTCTTTTTTACCTTGTGCCACCTATTGTTGCCATGATCAGCCCAGTAAGATTCCATCAAAATAAAATAAAAAAGTAAGATTCAAAATTATTTAAAATAATATTAAGAAAAAAAAATTATTACAAAACTAATAATATAAATATTGTTACTGTAATTCAGTAAAATTGAGGATCATAGAGTCAATTTACCAAAAAGATTCCATCAAAATAAAATAAAAAGTGTAAGATTCAAATTATTTAAAATAATATTAAGAGTAAAAATATAAACAAACTATATAATTATAAATATTGTTACTGTAATTCAAGTAAAATTGAGATCATAGAGTCAATTTACCATTTGCAGTTTTTGGGCTCTAGGTTTTGATAACCCATGTTTTTGACAATGGTGTGTGTGTGCACAAATATATATTAAACTAGCCTAGATCCATTTTAATTCCGTATTTAACAAGCTTCAAGTGGGATCAAATCTCCCAAGATGTAAATCTTTCCTCAATTTTTGCCCTCAAAAAAGAGGTTTGCACTTTGGGAGATTTGATCTGTCTTGACACTTAATAGATCTATAATTAAAACGAATCTAAGCTAGTTATAGCCTTCAAGTATTTGGGTTAATCCACCTTTATTAAATAGAAAAAAAATATATTAATTCCCCTCATTTATACTCTTCATTTGAATTTCTCCAAAAATATTATTTATATCTTTTAACTTTAAAATAAAAATAATATATCTTTTAATTTTATTTAAAAATACCATAATCAAATTATAAAATATACTTAAAATTTATTTATATATAATTATTATTATATAAAATATTATATATTATATATTTATCATAAATTATATTTAAATTAAATTTACAAATTATATATATGTTAAATTTATATTTCACTTTATTTTATTTAAAACTTATTAACAAATAAAAACTTATAACTATAGATGATTATATATTTCATTTACACTCCATTGTTATTCGAGATATTATATACACAATAAATTGTATAGAGTTATGTCATCCCTTATGTCTGTTATAGTATATTGTTATATCTTATTTATTTACACTCAATTGGTTTTTAAGATATTATATATAAATACGGTAGTGTTATGTCATCTCTAATGTCAGCATTTACATTTACAGACAATTGTCAACATATTCTGTGGATAGTTATGTCATCCCTTATGTCAGCATTTACTTTTGTCAATGACATTTACAGTTAATTGTTAACATATTTTTATATCTGTGGATAGTTATGTCATCGCTTAGGTCAGCATTTACGTTTACATGCCATTGATATATATTATTTATATTTTTAAATATAAAATATATAATAGAGAGTTCATTATGAGTTGCTTTATATGCAATTTTTTGGAGATTCCCGTGACGAACTTGATTTGTTGCCGTTGAAAGGTTTTTTTAACTATATATTTGGATTCAACACCTTGGAAAACCCTGGGAGGCTTTGATTGTGCAAAAAATTAGCTATCGAACTTGCAATTCCAATAAATTGCTGCCGGATTTTGACCAGAAAAATTTCACCGGAAAACTTTCAAAAAATCGCATTATAGACAGCTGCGTTCATTATATATATATATTAATATATATATATATATATATATATATATAAAATTATATTTTTATTTAAAAAATATATATATCAAAATAGAAGTTGTTTTTTAATGTGATATTTTGGATTTTGCAGTGTCGAATCTAGCCAAAAAATTTGAGGTGAAATCTTGATTTGTGTTATTTAAACTAGTTTTTTTTTACTGTATATATGGGTTCAACACCTTAAAAAACTCTTATGGCACTTCAATTGTGCAGGGGTTATCCATCAAGCTTGTGATTTCAATAAATTCCTGTCAATTTTTCAAGAAATTAGACCGAAAATGCCCACTGGAAAAGCTTCTAAAAAATCTCATTACAAATTTTCAAGAAAGTAGACCCAAAAAACCCACAGGAAAAACTTCCAAAAAATCTCACTAAAAACAACTCGTATCGAAATATAATATATATAGATATTGTTAACTGATAAATTTTGTT
The DNA here is from genome assembly GCA_000404065.3 of Pinus taeda. Lineage (NCBI taxonomy): Eukaryota > Viridiplantae > Streptophyta > Pinopsida > Pinales > Pinaceae > Pinus > Pinus taeda. Next base: position 150,773 of record APFE030851946.1, read on the forward strand.
TTAAAAAAAAATTTAACACCCAAAATTATAAAAACTATAATTTTATAGTTGTAAGAAAGATTTCCCAAATTTTCTAAATTTTACTAAATTTATACCAAAATTTCCACTATTTTATAAGAAAACCACTCTTAAACTTGACATATATATTTTATATATAGGTCATGGCTTAGGTCATTATTAGGCTTAGCGTATCCTAGGAGATGAACTCCCACGTCGAAACACCAACTGGCAACAACTTGGGTTAACATTATTCATGTTCATGTTAACATTATTCATTGCATTGTGCAGTGTTTTGATGATGTAAGTGGTGATGCTAAAACATTATTCATGTTTATGTTTATATTTTATAATGGGGTGTAATTGTTTTATATTTTGGTTAATTTTGTTTGAATTTCATAAAGATGGGCTAAAATTATAAACATGAGTTTTATATTTTATATAATTTAAGGTTTTTGCTAAGTTATATGCATATAAATTTACTTTTTATATTGAAAATTAAATAAATAAATATAATTTTATAAAAAAATTGATTATTGATTTTAATTAATTAAAAAGATTAAAAAAAAAATAATTTATATGTATTATATTTTATATTAAAAATTCAAGTCACTATGTTGGGTGAATTTGAAGTCTCAAATTCAAAATGTCAAACTTCAAGTTAATATGAATATAATTGTTTTTTTCACGGAATCTTAAGTCAGATTTAGTGTTTAATTTTCAAAAAAAAACTATTGGTGAGTAAGTTAGTGGGACTTTGTTCAAATTCATTTACATTAGTTTAAAACTCGAGTTGAATTCATATGGTTTTTTAAAACTAGCCTATATCCATCTTAATTTTGGATCTTCATTCACATTAGTTTAAAATTCGACTTGAATTCATATGGATTTTTTAAAACTAGCCTAAATCCATCTTAACTTTGGATCTACCAAATGCCAAGAGGGATCAAATATCTTTAAGTACAAACCTTTTGTACTTCAAAAGAGTTGATCTCTCTCAACACTTGGTAGATCTGAAGTTAAGATGCCTGGTTTATATATATATCATTCACAAAAATATGACTTGTCAAAACTTGAAGCCAAGAAACCGTTAATGGTAAATTGACTATTTACCTCAATTTTATTTTAATTATTAATCTTATTTGTTTATTTTATTTTATTTTTGTTTTTATGTAATTTTATTGAGTCATTTTTTTACATAATAAGACAAGACATTACAACATCTCTTTATACTGGATTAGAGAGCGCATCTTTGCACAAATAAAAAGATAAAAAAAACCCTAATTCTTGACCATTCATTGATTTCCATTTCATAGGGCTTATTACTCTCTCAAAGCTTTGAATCTGCGCATTGTTCATGTCCTTTCATGCTTTCCATTTACAATATCTCGATTCTCCCTCAAGTTCTGATTCTAATCATTGTTTAATATTTTTTCTTACAAATGCATGAACTAACAATTCATTGTGATACCTATACACAATTTATAACATTACAACAAAAATCTCTCATATTGAACTTAATACTGCCACCAATTTACATCAAGAGGCACATTGAGAAGAGCATTGAGCCTTTAGCTGTCACATTTCATAATCTCGATATAAACTTAATAATGCCACCAATACACATCAAGAGGCACATTGAGAAGAGCATTGAGCCTTTAGCTATCACATTTCATAATCTCTACCTTTCACTAGATTAACACTTCACAATGCACTTTATGACTTATTTTATTTATAAATTATATGTTCATATATAATTACTCGTTATATTAGCCCACAAGGCTTTGGATTGACGGTGATTGGGTGCACTGTTAAGGCACTCCTTGCGATAGGTCACTGGTTCAAATCCCCGTGGGTGCTTACCTACCAAAAAAAAATTATTCATCATATCTATCATAGTTAAAATATTTTAATTCGACATCATGGGCGTGAATTGCTGTAACTGGTTGAAAAATACTAGATTACTGGATAGATCTCAAGTGTTATCAGTGCAATCTTCCTTGTTTTAATTCCTAGGAAATCTAAATCCTTTTCTTTTTTTTACTTTAGGTCAATTTCTCTTTGTAACTCTGCTTATAAAGTGATTTCTAAAATTATTTCCAATAGAGTTAAAAAGATTCTATCTTCCTATATATGCCCAAAACAACTTTCTTCCTGTTACAAGAATACAAGATGTAGTTTCCATTGGTCAAGAGTGTATACATTTGATCAAACCAAGCAAACAAAATGTTTGTCTCATGAAAATTGATCTCCTAAGGGCATATCATCGAGTGGTATGGGACTTCCTCTGCTTGATCATCACAAAATCAACTTTCCACATCGCCATGTTAAATATATAATGGCTTGTGTGACCTCGGTTTCAATGACTGTCTTAATCAATGGGTTCCCAATAGATTTCTTCAAAATTTCTAGGGGCTTGAGAGAAGGATGTGGTCTATCCCCGCTCCTTTTTATTTTGGTTATGGATTCTCTTAGCAGAAGTGTCAACACAACAAAAATAAATGGTGTTATCTTTTATTGCAGGGCCTCTCCCACATCCTTTGTTACTCATATTCTTTTTACAGACTATGTCCTTGGTTTTGGAGTTGTCAATTTTTCTAAATAGGAATCTCGATATCCAATTCTATCTACATTTGGAAGATCCACATGCATCATTCTTAACAAGGAAAAAATTAAGAAGGATGTCGCGACTTGTCAACAAATAGTTGCCTTATTTAGGATCAAGTCTATCCTGTTATCTTCGAGATTTAAGTATTTGGGTCATTAACTCAAACCTTGCAACTATCACATTCTGGATTGGGATTGGATGATCCTTATGGGATCATAGATGGTTGTCCCTTGGTGGTAGGGTGATCATGATTAAATCTGTTCTATAGGGAATATCATTGTATTGGATGCACTTATTCCTTTTGCCTGCGACGATCATCCATAAAATCAATGCCAGTTTTGCTAAATTCTTATGGTCAGGAGTAGGACAAGTTAAAAAATTCCACCTTAACAACCTTGACTCTCTCTCCCGCCCTCAAGACTCGAGAGGCTGGGGAATTAGGGATACAAAGCGCTTTAATCTTGCCCTTCTTTCCGGGAATCTATGAGGGCTTTTAATGTTCAAGGTTTATGGAGTGGAATTATCAAAGGCAAATATCTCCATTATCAAAGTCTAGAGGACTGGGTTGTTGACGAAGTCCATCTAAGCATGGGAAATCTGTGATATGGAGTAGTTTGACGCATGAACATAGTTACTGATCAAACAAGAAAATTATCGATTACCCGTTTTTTTAGGTAGCAAAAAAATCATCCGATTTTGAAAAGTGTTGATGCAACATCAATATATATATATATATATATATATTTGTTTTTATTTA
>APFE030851949.1:10074-32717 GCA_000404065.3 Pinus taeda
TACTAGTATCTCAACTAGTACAAGAACTAAGGGGGTTGTAGCTCCCTTCCAGGAGAAGCTGGAAAACGAGAGAGGCTTGTAGCTCTCTGCAGGTAGCAGCCTGCGTACTGGTAAAGGACTGCACCAGTAAAGAATCACTGTAAAAAGAAGTTTCTTATTAAAAGAAGATAGAGACGACTTGCAGCAGGTGGTTTTCACCCACATTGGGTTTCCACCTTATATCATTGTGTTCATGTGTGCTTCTTGTGTGTGATGATCTGTTCTGGTTTACTACACATGCTTACTATACATATGGTTAAAGAAGTTCTGATGCACTAACTAAAGATCAACATTTAATGGATTAATTGAATCATAGGTATTTTGGATATATGCTAGTTGCATTAGACATAGTTGCGTATACACACGGGTTCCCTTAATTGAAGTAGTGTATATGTATCTAAGTATGGAAATGAAAAAGTTTTATTGATTTGATAATACTGATTCATCCCCCCTCTCAGTATTATTTCCAACAAGTGTTTGGGTTCTGATTTGGGGTCTCAATTGTCAGGATTGGTTTATTTATGGTGAGATTTATTTCACTCTTGGCATAATTGCACGACTTCCTGAAAACAAGAGAAAACCACACGTTAAATTTGGTGTTAAACAAATATTAAATGACTAAACAAAACTCAGATTAAAAACTTAACTTGTGTATTATGTAGAATAAGCTTGAACCCGGTGGTTTTAGGCTTAAGCTCTTTTAAATATATTTCATTCAATATATTTACCATATTTACAATATATTATAAATAATTAATACATTAACAATAAAAAATATACTAATATATTTACAAATATAAAATTTTAAATTAATTAAATAAATTAGAAAAAATAACTATATATATTATGTATATATAATACATTCAATTTAATCTAATATTTATTTAATGATTTTATATAATATTATTTACAATTAAATTATCATGACTAAATTAAACTATATTCATTTATTTATTAGATATACAATTTATATATAAAAATGTATTTACAATGCAATTAAAAATTAACTAATGTTACATTATTTTGTTCATGTAGGTATATTAGGGAATGTGATGGAAATAAGAAACCAATATGAGCAATCATTGATTGTGATGTGATGTACCAATTTATTTGGAGAGAAAGCTAACTAATGATATCAAATGACAAAAGTGAGGTGATGTGGCAAGCGATGTGCTACATTGAGAGGAGAAAGCCAACTAATGATATCAAATGCCAAAAGTGAGGTGATGTGGCAAGCGAATGACAAAAGTGAGGTGATGTGGCAAGCGATGTGCTACATTGAGAGGAGAAAGCCAACTAATGATATCAAATGCCAAAAGTGAGGTGATGTGGCAAGCGATGTGCTACATTGACTTCTCATGACCAATATGAAAATGTTTCCATAAACATAAAAGATAGTGGAGAGGTGACAACAATCCAAAAGCATCAATCACAATGACCAAAAGAAAGGGCGTGAAAAAATATGATAAAAGAACCCACATGATCGAAAGCCCCATAGCACTTGCTTCTGAGGCCAGTTTCTTCCAAGCCAAGCTATAAAGATCAGAAAAATCATAATTCACCAAAACACTAGTAAAGAATAGAGTTGAAAAATTAAAGATCCTCATGAATTTATTGAAAAATTATAGGGGGTTGTGACCACAACGAATCCACAATCTACAAAAGAGTTCCAGGAAAAAGTGTTATCTTTTTAGATGTTGGTTTCTCTCCAAAAGATTTAGCTTATGAATGCCTCTAATAGGTATTTATTACCTTCCTGTTGCAGTTTTTTTCTCAACAATATTAGAGATAGATCACAATAATAATGGTAGAAAGGAATCTTGAAACAAATGAGGAACATAATTATGGGTGGATGCAAATCCCCTCGGAACCTTGCTAGTGCAGTGGAGGGGTAAAGTCAGAAAAATGGACGGAATTATAGGCAAATGAAAAATGCTCGAGAGGGACAACACCCAGTACGAAAAAATTGATGGCACAAATGCCGCGAAACATGGGTGTCATGCTAGGAAATTGGGGAATATGAGTGAAACTATCCCTTTGGGTTATGCAATTGAATCCAGATGCAGATGTTTTGGTTGAGCCAACACATTCAAATTGATTAGAAGGACCACCGATCACTGTGGCATTCAACAGAAATGTGGGCATGACTCATGACTCAATCCTTGAACAACATCGGAATTTTCCATCATCGTTATTCTCAGGATTGGTCATTCCAAGCCATAAATTGGATGTGCACATTCACACACTGAAGAGGGCCATCTGCAATTAGATATGCATATTAAATTCAAAATCCATGAGGTGGACCCTATGTGTCCAATGACTTTCATTGTACAGAAGCTCTTCACAATCGGCTTCCTTTAGCATAATGAACACACACATACATATCATTGTTAAAAAAAATATGAAAAATCGTTTTGAGGTGGCCCCACGCGGCCAACGACTTTCACTGTGCGGAAGTTTCACACAATTGGCTTTCTCCCACACAATGAACATATATATATATATATATGACAAGTATAAAAAAATGTCATGAGGTGGGCCCCATGTGGCTAGTAGTGTTCATTGCGCGAAAGTGTTGAAGGTCTGCACAATTAGCTTTCTCTCCCACAATGAAAAATTAAAACTAAATTTCATAATAATATTTATATAAACGCTGTCTAAAGGTAGATTTTTTATAAGAGAATCAGTTGATGTGGACCTATAATTAGTTTCAAATATATGAAAGTGCTTTGGCATTTTTAAATTAGTGGAAGTCAATTCTCCATTTTTAGAAATGGCCTTTCAAATAGAGAAATCAAAGAGAATGTTTTGCTATCAATTTTAATGTAGGTGACTGTAGCAGTTATAAAAATATCAGAGATGGTTTATGCTCCTAGTATCCGTAAATTAGACACTCATCAAATTAGTGGAAGCTGATTCCCCATTTTCAAAAATGGCCTTTCAAACAGATAAATCAAAGTGAATATTGTGCTATCAAGTTTAATGCAGGTGACTATAGTGGTTATAACAATCTGGTAGATGGATTATGCTATTGTTATCCACAATTAGACACTCATTAAACCATTGTGTTATTAAGTGTTATAAATAAATTTCTAAATTGCTGTTGACTGATAAACACACCAGATAAATGTTGAATGATTATTATATATATATATATATATTATTTTGATAAAACTGAATGATGCTTACAAGGTTGAGGCGGTGCTCCTTAAATAGGAGTTGACTGGCCATGCTTAATCAGAGAAATATGTCCCTTGGGGACTAATGTCTCTTCATTTAGCTAATAAATTGATTATAATTAATAATTTATTTATTTAAATAATATTTAAATATTTTATTTAATTGTTATGACTTTAAGTTCATAACGTTGCCTTCTCCTTAAGATGCTTTGTCCTCTAAGCATAGGCAGGCCCGAGTGTTGATGCAAGAAATGTTCCGATTCCCAAGATGAATCTTCCTCTGGTAACCTCTTCCATTTGATGAGGTATTCCTTTATTTTCTTAGATTATAAAACCTTTTCTTGGGTAGCAAGTATACCTTTAGGTTCAAGGATTCTTCTCCCTTCTTCATTGGTCTCAGGTATTTCTATTTGTGCTATTGGGTTTTTCCCTAATACTCTTTTGAGGCTTGATACATGAAAGGTATTATGGATTTGGCAGTTGTCTGGTAACTTCAACCCATAAGCTACACTACTTATTTTTTTGATTACCTGATATAGTCCATAATATTTAGGTGACAATTTATTCTTCCCTTGTTGTTTAAGTGATAGTTGCTTATAAGGTTGGAGTCTAACAAATACCCAATCTCCCTCCTCGACTCTCTTTCAGAGAAGTGTTGGTCAACTTGTTGTTTCATTCTATTATGAGCCATGGTTAGATTTTCTTTTAGTAAGTTGATGATCCTTTGACTTTCTCCTAGGTGGTCTTTAACTGTTGGTACCCTAGAATCAAGGAGTGCAAAGTCCTTCCACCTGGGTGCTCATAACCATATAAGGCTTGGAAGGGTGTCATCTTAGATGAGGTATGTGGTATTTTACCACCATTCTACCAAGTGTAGTCACTATGTCCATCTATTTTGTTTGTTTGTAACAAAACAACAAAGATATGTTTCCACACATTTATTAACGATTTCGGTTTTCCCATATGTTTGGGGTGGTAGGTTGGACTCATATTGAGGGATATTTCTGCTTGATGGCAACATTCCTTTAAACCTTACATCTCTATCGTTGATGATGACCTTAGGAAACCTGTGTAGTTTTTAAATATTTTTACAAAACACATCAGCGATTTGTTTAGCCGTGTCAATCTTTTTAATAACCATAAAGTGGACATATTTAGTGAGCTTATCGACTACTACAAATATTTTATCCTTTCCGTCAAATGCAGGTAGTCCTTCAATAAAATCCATTGAAATCTCCTCCCAATTTTGATTTGGAATCTGTAGTGGATGTAGCAATCCTGGAGTTGGAACATTTTCACTCTTGTTTCTTTGACAAGTATCACATTCTACAACATATTTATGGATTTCCTTGCTCATACCCTTCCAATAGAATGACTTTCAGATGTTGTAGTAAGTCTTGTAGAACTCGACATGTCCGACTATGGGCGAATTATGAGATCCTTTAGTATTTTCACCTTAAATTTGGATGCGGGTGTTAGGTAAATTCTACCCTTGTACCATAAGATGTCATTTTTCTACTCGAAGTTGGTATACTAACTAGTATTGTTAATCATCGAGTCACAATCCTTATCCTTGACATATTCAGTTCATATTTTGTCCAACCATTATGGAACAACTATCATGACGACACATGTTATGTGGTTTTCATCCTTACATGAGAGTGCATCAGCTACGACATTATCCTTTCCCTTCTTGTGTAATATTTCTAAATCGAAAGCTAACAACTTCTCCATCCACTTCTGTGGTTATGTGGATAATGTCTTTTGTTGAAGTAAGAACTGAAGACTGTTGTGGTTGATTCGGATTGAAAATTTACTTCCAAGAAAATATTGGTGCCACTTTGTCAAAACATGTTTGATGGCGAGCATCTCCTTTTGCATGTTGATTTTAAGCCTTCTCGTTTATTAAGTTTCCTTCTCTCAAATGCTATAGGTGTTTGTCCAACATTAATACAACTCCAATTTAGAACCCAAAAGCATCACATTCGACTAAGAATGGTTTGGAGAAGTCAGGAGTTGCTAGTACTGGTGTGGTTGAAATTGCTTCCTTTAATTTCTCAAAACACTTGTTTGCTTAGCCATTCCACTGAAAATAATTCTTCTTTAACAAATTGGTCAGGGGTGTTGTTAGATGTGCATAATTTTTTTTATAAATATTATGTAATACCCTGTTAAACCTAAAAACCCCCTCTACTTGGATACGTTTTTAGGTTTGGGCCATTCTTTTATTGCCTTGATTTTGTTGGGGTCCACTTGGACTCCTTCCCTCGATATAATATGTCCTAGTTATTCATATTCCTTTTTTCCAAACAAACATTTTGATAGCTCGACGTAAAACTGGTTCCTTTCCAAAATAGACAATACTTTTTGTTGGCCTGATGGGGCTTGACCCAAGTTTGAAGTTATTTAGCCAAACAAATCCCTACACTACTGGCCCTTTCAGCATCAACCTGCGGAACGCGGATTGAAGTCTCACCCGAAGCAGTATGGGGGAATGTTGGAACCAAATTTTCGCACCCATGAGATGTCTGAGGTGTCAATTTAGTCCAACTGTGCCTACCTTCGTGCAGGTCACTTCACGCACTGTTCTGACCTGCGATACCTTCACAATATGCTATAATTGTCCTTCATGAAACCCTAACTAGGGGCTGAGGTGATTTCACACTGCTATGGAAGTGATCTATGCTATTTCCCAAAGTTACACAACATATCTTAATTATCCCCTTATAGATGTTGGTCAACTTCGCATAAACTGATACTTTAACTCACATTCACATAAGCTACATAGTTATATATATTCGCGCATCATATAAGTAACATAAATGCAATTTATAGCCAATATGTTTGATGCAGAAAACAAGAAATAAATACATATAATTCATGTAAAACTTCTCTTTATTAATGCTTTAACAATTATAGACTCAACTCGCCCTACGCACTCAGTGGTAGGGGTCCAGGGACTCAGTTGCAGACTACTATGCCTTTGCGCACTCAGCTGCAGAGCCTTCTCCTACTCTACGACCCAATGACTCAACTTTACACTTTAGATATGCATCAACTCTTCATCCTTATATCACTCCATTGATTCCTTTATAATTTAGAGCCTCGCTCTATTTATACAATCCATGGTCCGCGATCACTCTAGCCGAAATTACATTACAAAATTAAGGGAAGACAACCCTATGACTCATTTACAAGCTATGCGCTTTGCGCCCATAAAATGTGGAGTCTTTACATCAAAGATACAATTTATGACCAAAATCTGGGCTCTAAGCCCCAAAAATCTCCTTGCGGGATCCTGCACGCAATAGTCCCCCAACACAAACATCCTGACTCACCTCGAGTCACTCTGTCGGTGCAGAGATCTTTGCGCGTAGACCTCCCAACTCTGTCTAGGATGCTACAAGGTCAGTAGCACACTAAGCAGCTACCTACTGTTATTCGTGGATGCGTTGTTCAGAAACCGTTGTAGTTGAACTGCTTCCCTAAACCTATTCCTATGTTCACTACATCTGCGCGAGTTTTGCTTCAATTGAGGCAGTAATTAAAAACGCCTCATCAATCCATGGCTTTAAGCGTACATTCAAAACGAATTCCTTATGTCGCACATTGTATACCTATTCCTTGAGCACTTTTGCGTTCTGCACCTACGTGAGCCTCTGTGTAAGGGCCACCATCTGCGCGGTCCCTTTTACTTCGTCGTACTTCTGCTACAGTTCACGCGTCTCTGTTTCTAAGCATTATATGTTCAGGTCCTCCTGTAGAGTGGTGAGGACCTTGAATGACTCTTCAAATAGCTTAGTACAGTCCTTCACTGCACTGTTGATCTCCACTATTCCTGCTATAATGGCGTTGGTGTGCTGTTCCTTCACCTCTTGCGGAGTTGAAGGTTGTGCCTTCAATTGGAGCTCAACTATCTGAAGGTTCAGCTCTAGCTGAGCCTTGGCAATCTCTTCCTTCTCCTTGTGCACCCCTGCTGTGAGTTTTCGGATGCGCACCTCCACGGGGTTTTCTGTTGGGATGATCAACTCTAGGACCATCTGACAGGCATCCTTGACCACCTACATAATCTGTCAGTTCTGCGCTTCTACCTCGTCGCACTGCAAGCTCAACTGTTCCATATTTATTCGCTACTCGCTCATGACTTGGAGTGCGTGACCCTCCCTAGCTTGCAGTTCTGTAGTCACTCCATCCTATAGAAAATAAAGTGTTTCCCAAGGGAGCACAACCATATTTGTTCCAATTCACTTCAGTGCACTTACCATAGGCATGTCGGCCTCATTTTCTGTAACTAGTGATCCTTCTGGCAACACTATAGTGTTGGTCATGTAGGTAATCCAGGTGGATATTGGTGGCCACCTGCTAATTCCACTTGGACCCCCACCATTGCTTCTTTCAATTTTTTAGTTTCCTTAATTATAACACAGTTTACTATTTTTAGCAAGTTTTCAGGTCCTAAACTTTTGGAGCCATTTTGAGGCCCTAAACGATGTTTTTTTGGAAATCTACCGCCAACGATTTTTTTTTTCTAAAATCGTATTTTTCATTGTAGTCCTCAGATAGATATTTCCAATGGGTTATCATGTGCATCAAAGGAGATAATATGACCAAGTCACGACCTCGGGAAGTTGGTTGTCCAAATCACCCCAACGGAGCCCATAAAATCTTGGTGTTACATCTCCTCGGGTTAGGGTTTTGGTTGTTTATGGTTTACTCTTATTGTTCAATAATAAAAAGGCCCTTGAGCCTAATTGTAAGGCAGTTTAGAGGCATGTAGCCGCCACATCTCTTCTCAGAGATAAGCTACCATCGCCCTAGCTAGTTTATTTCCATTTCTGGTTGTAAGCATATTTTAATATTTTACATTAATGAATTGAAGTATTATTTCCACTGCATCTCTGTGTTTATGTTTATCTATGTAATTTGTCATGTTCTTGTTTAAATCTGGATCAGTGGTATCAAAGCAGTCTGATCTTTTTCTCTATTTTTATTTGCATGTCCCCGACGAGGTCGGGATATAAGGAGTTAGGGCTTGAACTGGTCGAACCTATGCAAGACCAGCCTCGCAAATCCCGACGGCCTCCCATGGTCGATGAAAAGAAAGATGAGGGGGCAGGAGATCCTATCAAAATATTGCACGAAGAAGCCCTCGACTGACAAAGGAACGCGATGATGGACAACTTTGCCCAGACCCTTCAACAGCTACCTAGGGGCGACGCATCAGCTTCCAACAACTACTCTGGAAATGGCACACCATTTAAGGTACAAGATAATTTTGAAATCCCCATTTTCAAGGATCAGATAGATGCAGATGCCATCGATAAATGGTTAAATCTATTAGAGGGTTATTTTTTTGTTCATGATTTTTCCAATCGGGAAATATTATTTTCTCTCTTCTCAAGCAGCTCCCCATATCAAGGACTGGTGGGAAACCTATTGCGAGCAGAAGGATGAAAGTATAGGCTCACTATTTTCAGCCACACCCACTTGCAATTCATTCTGTGATGCCATCAAGGAGCAATACTACCTTATTGGAAGCTAATACATAAAGTGGACCACGCTGTGGCAGGGAAGGGACCAAGACGTGCTGAAGTTTACCAATATTTTCGATACCCTTCACACAAAGTTGGGTGTCAAGGATTCAGAGCAACATTTGGTACACACATGCGGCAGCTACTTGCACAAGTACATCCACGAAGAAATAGAATTCCTAAACATCTCCTCACTCGGCACGACATACCGATATGCCGTTAAGTTCAAGCAAAAGTTTAAACAGAAGAAGTAAGACTTTGGATCTGCAAATTTAAAGTAAGGGAAAGGTGCCCCCAAATTGTAGAACAAAGGAAAAAGCCAAGGTGGGGTGGCCCAAGACAACCCGCCAAAGCTGCAAGGAAAGAACAACACTGCGAAGCTAAAAAGGACACGAGAAAGTGGTGTGAGTTCCATAAGAGCTCCACTCACAACAAAAGTGAGTGTCGGGCCAAGCAGTCACTAGTGGCTGAGCTAAAGGTTTCAAAATCAGATGCATGTTTCGACTCTGAGTCAGAACCAGGCAAGGGGAATGAAAAAGGGAAGCAGATTATTGATGCGGAGCCCAACGCCACTGTTGCCACCACAAAGATCCAGAAGGAAGAACCCGAAGATCCAAAGGAGGAGGAACGCCTCTCCCACTCCTAGATGTGGGTAAAGGGCTCTCCACTATAGTTCATTTTCAACATCGGGAGCCAAAAGAACCTCATTTTGGCAGAGGTTGTGAAGCAGATGGGCTTACTGACAACAAAACATCCATAATCGTACACCATCGAGTGGCTTCACTGAGGACAGGATCTTCGCATGAGCCAGTAGTGTTGCCTTCAATACAACATCAAGCCCTTCATGGATGAGGTATTGTGTAACATTGCTCCTCTTGAAGTTTGTGATGTATTGTTAGGACAACCATACTTGTGGAAGTGACATGCTGTGTATGAATCAAGGTCCCGTGCTGTTATTGTTGCTCTGGGAAATAAGTTGTACATGATCCAAAGGTAGCACCACCTACTGCCATCTCTTTGGTTACTATAAAACAATGAAGTAAGCTCATTTCTAAAACCGGGAAATTTGTTTTCCTGATGATACACCCTCAAGGAAAGAAGAAGATGGTGGCCACGACCTCTAGACAGGGCCCCTCTGCATGAAAACTACAGATGGAAAAGGTCGTGGAGGATTATGAGGACATATTCACCTCCCCCGCAGGGGTTCCTCTACACTGTCAGGTCAATCACTCCATTGATATGACCCTAGGTGCGTCGCTGCCCAATGGACCAATATATCATTGCTCCATTATGGAGAACGATGAAATTAAGAGGTGGATTCAGGAGCTGCTGTAGAAAGGTCACATCCATCCAAGTTCATCGCCCTGTGGGAGCCCGATCATGTTGGCACAGAATAAGGATGGGACTTGGAGACTATGTATTGACTATCGAGAGCTAAACAAGATCACTGTCTGTAATAGGTACCTGATCCTATAGATTGATGACCTCTTGGACCAATTGAAGGGGGAAAAATATTTTATCAAGATCAATTTGAAGTCAGGATATCACCAGGTACTAATCGAGCCCTCTGATGTGTGGAAGACTACTTTCAAAGCCAAGGAGGGTATTTTCAAATGGTTGGTTATGCCTTGCGGATTGACAAATGCTCCTGCAACCTTCATGAGACTAATGGATGACATCTTATGGCCATTCACCAACTCATTTGTAGTGGTATGCTTGGATGACATCCTGATCTTCAGCCAAAGTTGGGAAGAGCACCTCCACCATATTCAACAGGTTCTCCAAACACTGCGACAACACAAGTTATGTGCCAATTTGGAGAAATGCACTTTTGGCATGACCCAGGTTTAGTATCTGGGAACATTATTGATGAACATGGGGTGCATGTGGATCCAACCAATCCAAGTCATTCGGGATTGGACATCTCCAACCACTCTGATAGAGCTCTGAAACTTTCTAGGTCTTTCCAACTTCTATTGCTTGTTTGTGTTGGGATTTTCTCATATCACTTGGCCCTTGAGTCAAGTCACCAAGGGAGGAGTGAAAGAAAAATTCTTTTGGTCTGAGTCTCAACAGAAGGCATTCATAGAGTTGAAAGATCACCTCTGCTTGGCACAGTGCTCGCACTACTAGACTTGCAACAACCATTTGAGGTTGAGACAGATGTCTCTAACTATGCTATTGGGGGTCCTTACTCAACACGGGCATCCAGTGGCATATCATTGTGAGACACTTTTAGAAAAAGTCCAGAAATATCCCACTTATGACAAATAGATGTATTCCATTATGTAGGCCTGCCGAAAATGGAAGCATTACATTTGGGGAAGGAAATGCTCATCCACATAGACCACCGACCCCTGCAGTTCATACAGATTCAAGGGAAATTGTTGAATGATCGAGAAGGGAAACACCAATAATGTTGCAGATTGCCTGAATTAACCACCGATCATGGCGTTGAACACCGTTCTCAACTCTTGTGGGCATGAGACTTTTGATTGGCCACTTCTCTACAAAAGCGACCTAAAATTCAGCCACACATACCAGACACTCTTGGAGGGTCAGCATGTTCTAGATTTTCACCTCCAGGATGCCCTATTATTCCACCTAGGTCACCTTTGTGTTCCTTCAAGCGAGTGTGCCAAGATGATTTGGGAAGCACACTACAGTCGGGCTGCTGTGCATTTTGGGGTTGAGAAAATGGTGGCAGTACTACAAAAGTATTTCTATTGGCCGAATCTTGGAGAGGATTTCGGGAAGTACTTAAGATCATGCACTACCTGTGCCATTGTGGTGAGCACCAGTATTGCAACAATAATGCTGCAACTCCTAGGTTGCCTAACTTACTCTTATCAACTCGGTAGTTCGTAACAAACTTGGAAGCGTCGGTGCTGTGTGCACAAGTACTAGTTCTTATTGCAGGTTGTCACTTGGTCAGCCGACACAAGATCACTAGGATCTCAAGCCAACTTCTATGGATTCCAGAAGAAGCTCTATATGTGATGAAAGGAAAGAAAGATTACTCTATAGATGCTACTCTAATTGCAGAAAGGAGAAAGACTGAAATGTAAAGCAAACATAGTAAACCCTAATTAACCAACTAATCCTACTTTTGCAGAAAGCACTATGGAAACAATGAAAGGAATTCCATTACCTACTCAAGGAAGTAAATAAAATCTAACTAAGCTATTTTTGGAAGTAAATAAGCAAAAAACATCTTTTTAGATTTTTATGTATTTTTATCTGAATTTGACATGCATGTAATTTATTGTGTGTGAATGTGGCAGCGAATAGGTGGCGTTGGAGGGTGGTTTTGGGACTTGAGAGGATGTAGGATGGTGTGGATGGGTCCTAGGAGGTCTCAGGTGGCCTTCTGGAGGCTTTTCCCACACTCAACCTTCAAAAGAAAGCCTACAGGAAAATCTACAGGAGGACATAGGAAATCTACAGGAGGAAAACATGGCAACTACAGGAGGCCTATTGGAGGAGCTGAGAGCAGTTTTCATTGTTTTTAAGGTTTGAGAGTGGGTGGAAAAAGTGGATGAAAGTTGGGATGAGGAATTAGGGTGCCTATGGTCTACCATGAATCACCAGGAGAGAGGAAGATAATTGGGGTTGCTCAAGGAGAGAGGAAGAAGTTCTATGGGAAATGCAGGAAACTAAGGCAGAATTGAGGTGAGACTTGGGTGACCTATAGGGAATGGATCATATGGAGGATGAGATGGCTGATAGATTGGCCTACTACAAGAATAGATCTTCTACAAAGGAACTGATAGTCAACCAATAAGTTCAAATAAGCAATGAAATGAGTGCATCTAAAAAAAAGGGTTTTGCATCAACTAGTCAAAACTATGATCTATGAAAGGAAATGCTAAGAAATGTTGCAAGAAATAAAAGAATGAAAGAATATTGTTGCAAATAGAAAAGTGAGCATGATGAAGAAGATCTGGAGCAAAGCAAAACTGGACTACTATCCTACTAAAAAGCTGCAAACGCTAGAAGTCCTATGAATGAGGAAATTCTGTGTTTTTGGGGCAGCAAGAGGGTCTTTGCCTCAAATCATGGTCCCAAAGGGAGGAAGAAAGGCCAAGGCACTATTGCTAGCCTTTTGAATCTTCTCTTTATCATTGCTTAACCTGCTACATAAAGCATAAATGGAAGCAAACTACTGAATCATCAAAAGCAACCTATTCTTAACCATAAAAGAAATACACCAACAACAACCTAATCTACAAACTGAAATAAAACATACAAATACAAGTAAAGAGGGGCTTGGCTGCTTGGATTGGGCCCTAACCCAAGAGCTCCAACCCTCTGAGGTAACTCAGTGCTAGCTCAAAAATGATTCCATCTTTATTTCCAAAACAATAGCAAGGTTACATGAAACTGTCACAAAATAATAAGCTCAAAGTTGAGCAGAGTTTACATAAGAAAAAATCCAACAAAAATCTAACACTAGTGAGGCTCGAGGCATATCTACTTATACAAATGAAGCTACTAACAACTTCCTTAAAATCAGGGAGGATTGGCTCCCAAAACTCGAGATAATCATCAGTCATCCTCTACTTTCTCGGTTGCCTTTTAGTGCATGATTGGGCTGCTTGTACTATGTGCTGAATGAAGGGGAATTTGAAGTGAGGAGTAATAAATGAGGGGGATTCCCTCCTATAAGTCTTCTCCTTTGTCTACTTCGATTTATTGCTGCCATTTGTCCACTGGATCCTTGACTTTGACCTCAAAATTCATCAATAATCTGCATTAAACACATGTTAGACCACATGGCATCATAACTAACTCAACTCACTCCATAAGCATAAATATAATCAGAAAATCATACAATAAGCTAAGAGAATGGTTGATTTGACTAGGTTAGGAGGCAAAATGAGCCCATATAATTACCCATTTATGAGGCTCATCATCACCCCCTACTGAATGTGTTGCTCATCCTTTGAGCAACTTAGTCCATCTCCTCATCTTTTATGGCCCTGGTGGCCTCCCTAGCATCCCAAGCTTCTGATGTGGTCTAGTCTTCTTTGTCATAGAATCATGCCTTCCTATCTATCTCTTCCCACTGCTCCTCTTCTTCTTACGTTCTACCTTCCAACATGCATAACAGCAGTGGAGGACTCAACTTGAGGCCAATCCAGTTGACCTTCAGCCTCTGCATGGAGTGCTTGTACATTGGCACTCATCTTAATGCCTCCTTCATCTTCATGGGGGAATGATATTCCCTGATCTACAAACTATGTGGTAAGGTGTTCCATCTCCTCTTGCATGCATGCACACTGTCATCCCCAAATAGCCTTTGCATATCCTCAAAGTGTGTAATGGCTTGTGCCTGATCACTTATATATCTAGGGGCAATCTAAGGATTATTGGAAAGTAGGTTGTGTGTGCTGATGAGTGCCATGGGATCTGATGGCTCAACTATTATCATTAATGGCTCATTCTGCTCTTTTATCATCAATATTTTTATTTCTGCTGCCCTCAAATATTCATGGTTCATCCATGAGGCCATAGATATTAGTTGTCGGTCCCCTAGCCTAGCATTGGGGTCCCACACATTCATGTATGTGAGGGCCATGTTATGCAGGTAGAATTATGCCATCTTTGCCTTATCCTTTGATGTGATTTGGTCACATAGATCCATAAACTGCCTATAATCTTAGACGGGCATTGTGCCTCTTTGTGCCAAAATATTTATCTGGAATTGTAACCATTGGTCTTTGAGATATAGGCCATAGGATTTTGCTGGTGTTCTACATTGCAATGCCTCCATGGATAAGCTAGCCATGCATGCCAGCTGAGTCTCTTTCTCTTGTAGTTGCCTCCTTAACAATTCATTTTCAGTTTCAAGGTGGCTTCTTGTAATTGCTTCCCTATCTCTGAGAGCGCTCAACTCTCTGCCCATTTCTCTGAGTTTGTTTTCCATATAGCCGATATCCTCAACTCCTTTGGATTTGGCTATTTGAATCCACCTATGTGTTATTATCCTTTCTTTCTCTAGTTCAAAGAATAGTGGAATTGCAAATTTTTGTGGGATTATCCTTCCTCCCTCAAGTAGATTGTAATAGGAGGCAAGACTAGGTTGGGGATGAGGTTCTTGTAGCTTTGTTGCTTCCTCCTTTACCTGTGGCTATCCTTCCATCCTTTTCTCAAGCTTTTGGGTCTCCTTTAGTTTTGACAGTGTCTCTTGTAGAACTGTCTGAGCCTCTAGTAGGACTGTTCTTGGGTCCTGTAGTTCTACCTTTTCTTTCCATGTGGGAGATCTAGGAGTCCCCCTTTCATATGTGATAGGTGCCTTAGAAGGGGATTATTTCCCTTGGGAAGATGGTGAATCTTAAATTGTAATTGGCATTTTTGAAGAGGGTTGAGGTTTGCTTGTTTTGATTCTTGTGCTCTTCCTAGCCTTGAAATACATGGAGGCCTGCCTTTTCCTCTTTTGCTTTGGCTTGATTGGTGTGCTGAGGGTACTGAGGGAAGTTGCTACCTCCCTTTCTAGAGACTCAGGGGACCCTTCTCCTTGTTCTGCCTTTTCTACCCCTCTTTCTCCTCCTTCTGTCTCTTTTTGCTTTGTTTCTTCCTTCTCTGTTTCTTCAACTTTCTCCTCCTCTATTTCAGTTTCTTCCTCCTTCCTTCCTTGTTCTGCTAATTCACCAGTGGCTTCACCTTATCCCCCTTACTGCTCTTCCTTCTCACTGCCAGTAGGACTAACATCATAGCTTAGGGCCTTTATGTCATCCTCTGTTGTCATGTTTCAGAAGACTTCCCATGCTATAGAAAGTGTAAATGTATGGAGGGCTTCTTCCACTAGGATTTTGATTCCCATGGTGAGCTAGCTACTCTGAATTTCCTGCATGAACCTTAGTGCTAGAGTCAATGAGGGACTGTAGGAGGAAGTAGGGGATGCTGAGCTTCTGAGGTGCTGGAGTGTCCATGCCATACCTTAATTCATGGAGGATTCTAAAGTGATACCCATAGACAATGTTGTACCTCCCCTCACAGGAAATGTATTTGATTATTTGATAGCTAACCTCATCCAAAGGATATGGTATGCTAACCCTTCTAATGTCATTTTTATCCTCTACAGGGGTTTCTTTGTTTTGGAAAAAGTTTTTCTTGGTAGCCCAGCCAATTAGTTTCTCATCCTTACTCCAAGGTAGCCCAAGAGGAAGGGTAGTGACCCTACTGGTAAATTCAGGGGTTATCTCCATGGAAAGACCTTTAAAGGTGACAGTGGCATGAGTTATTATGGGGGGTACCAGAGAGAGCGAATTCTTGGGTAATCTCCTCATCAAAACCTTGGAATTTCTCAAAGAAATTCATCCAATCTACCCTTGTGAAGATGTCCACCACTTGTGGATGTGCATGGAGCCTAGTGGAGTTGGTGGGATCCTTTCTCCTAAATCCTCCTGTCATTTTGTTTATACTCTTTTGTGAAACCAAATGTGGAGATGGAGACAACAATTTTTGAGAAAAACAAAGAAACAGAGGAGACTGTGTTTTTTTTTAAATAAGCAGTTTTGTTTTTTTTTTGTTTTTTGTTTTTTGTTTTTTATGCACTTTCTCCTCCTAAAGGCTTTAGTTTCTCCTCAAATTGAAACCACTTCTTGCATATATTGATATTAAATGGGGGAATGAATGGAACCTACCTTCTTAGATTGAAAATTTTGCTAAAACTCGTGTTTTCTCCCTTCAAAACAACTCACTGCCCCTCCTGTAGAAGCCTGTGGTCCCTCCTGTAGAATTCATGTTTGTGCTCCTATAGAACCTGTACGTGCTCCTGTAGAACCTATAAGTGCTCTTGTAGAAAATGCTGAGAGTAGGAATATGGGAGAGATCGATGGAGGACGATGGTTATGAGGTTGTGGGGGCACAAGGAGACTTATGTAGCTGAGTTAAGAGGAGAGAATGAGGGGAAAGGTGGTGAGAATGCTTGGGGAGGAGTACTTATTACCCTTTATGGATATTTCTGGTGATGGGGGTGAGCTAGAAAAGTACACATTGGCCATATTTGGAAAATTGATCCCCACCTGCATTGTCATCATGGCCCCTCCTCGTAATCATCCCTCATGATTGCATTAGAGTTCACACTTCCTCCACTACCTGTCCTTGACATCTTTCTTGAGTTGACTGTGCGCACCTGTGGGTGACATCTTGGATGAGTGGAGTCAACTAGATGAAGGTGGCCAAGTTAATTGGCCACCTTTCCCTCGTTCAACCTCAACCATCTCGTTGCTTTTGCATGTCTTCTAATTACGCAAATGAAAAGAGAGGAGCGAGTTAGTTACTTACCTGTGATCTAAATGTATTTATTGTGAGGTGATGTGGCTCTCTCTCTCTCTCTGTTGCATGCCTTTATTTATTTTGATGCATGCTGTCTGCTTGCTGATGTGTGGCTGTGTCTTGTACAGGTTCTTCTCTGGTTGGGTCTAAGCTTCAGGCGCCTTCTCAACCTTCATGGTTGCATTCTCCTGCTGCTGGTGCTGGGTTTTGATGGGATCAACTGCTATAGGGATTCCTACAGGAGCTCTTATAGCTGTTTCTCCCCTTGAAACTTCAGCTTCTTTATGTTATTGGAGCTTTGAGGATGATTCCAGAGGTGTAGATAGAGATGGAGAGGTAGTAGATGGGCTTTAGGTGAGGTGGATGGTGTTGCTTCCTCCCTTATTTTTTGTTTTCTTTCTTTTCCTGAAAAACTGTTTTTCCTGTGTTTTTATTGGACAGGAAGAAGAATGATGCTTGGGGTGTGATGCAGGCTTGGAGATGATGGCAAGGAGGTTTGAATACTGTAGGATGGTTTATAGGCTCTTCATGAAGCTTCCCTGTCCCTCAAACTGCCTTTTACATCCATTTTTGGCTCTCTGTAAATCCTACAAGAGCCTCCTTGGGGTGAAAGAAATGCCAAAAATGATGGAGAAAGGTGTGGGAAGTTAGGATAGGTGTTGGTGTGGATGTCAGGGCTCCCTTGGAACCTTCTTTTGCTTCTTGTAGTCCTCCTGCAAACCTATAATGCAAATGAAAATTCATTTTTCTTTTTCTTTTTTTTTGAAACAACTAGGGCACCTCAGGGAGGTTTTCACCCTACTTGCCTGCCCTGGGCGCCTCCAAGGGAGGTTTTCATCTAGGGATCTTATTATTTTTTCTCTAATTTTTTTTTTTTGACATCATTGGGCCACCTCAGAAGAGGTTTTCAACCCAATGATGGGACTCAAGCGCCTCAGGGAGGTTTTCACTTGAGTCCTTATTTTTTTATTTCTATTTTTATTTTTTCAGTGAGTGTGTGAAGTGAAGACTAAGACATGCTCCACTACCATCACTGTCTTATTCAAATATTCAATGAACTCTCGCTTGGAGAGGGGTTTCTTGTAGACTTTCAATAGGTTTCCATAGACAAGCATGGGGATGGCTTCATCACCAATGGTTCTGATCAGAATTGAACCATTGTCATTACATTTCTCCATAGTGTAAGGTCCCAATCATCTTGTCCTCAATTTTCCTTTGAAATATTTGTATCTTGAATCATAGAGTAGCACCCAATCTCCCTCTTGGAATTGATTCTCCTGATATTTTCGTCATGCCATATCTTTCTTTGAAGCCGAACTACCTCTTTATGGAGAAGGGCCTGCAATCTATGTTCATCCAATCCATTGAGCTGAAGTAATCTTTCTTTCTGTGCATGGATGAGGTCTAGGTCCAACTGAGCTTCCATCCTTAGGGTATTGAATTCAAATTCTATTGACAGTAAAGCTTTCTTCCCACAGACCACCTCATAGGGTGTGAATCCTATGGTGGTATTACATGTTGTGTTGTGGGCCCAAGTGGCCTCAACTAATCTATCTGCCAATCTTTTCTGCTGCTACTCAGGATCCCTTCCAATGCTCTGTTAGTGACCTCCACCCGCCCCTTGGCTTGTGGATGGTAAGGGGTGGAAGTCCTGTGCTTGATTCTATGATGTGTGAGCAGGTATTCAATCAAATTGGAAGTGAACTGACTGCCTTGATTTGTGACCAACTCTCTTGGGTACCCGAACTTGTAGAATATGTTTTCACTAAAAAAATAACTACTTTTTCCTCTATCACTACTTTGATTGATTTTGTCTTTGCCCACTTTGTCAGGTAATCGGTGCACACAATGATGTATTGTTTCTGCTTTGAAGGAGGGCTGGTAGGACCCACAAATTCCATGCCCCACTTCTCAAATGGCTCAAAGGTCACTTGAGGTTGCATGGGCATCTCATCCTTTGGAGTAGGTTTCCCCATCCTCTGACACCGATCACACTGGCTGGTATATCTCCTCACATCCTGATGAAAAGTGGGCCAGTAGTAGCTTGCTTGCAATACCTTGAAGGCAGTTCTTTTTGCTGCAAAATGACCTCCACAAGGCCTATCATGACAGGTTAGGAGGATGTCAAATACTTCCTCCTCCCTGACACATTTTCTCAAGATCTGATTTGGGCCAAGTTTGAAGAGATTGCCCCCAATCCAGGTAAAAGGGGCGCTTTTCCTTACTATCTTTCTCTTCTCTTTTGAGGACATGTGTGGTGGGAACTGTGCTGAAACCAATTAGTTTGCTATATTAGCAAACCATGGAAAGAGTGTTGAGATATCAAACAAATTTTCATCTGGAATTTTGTCATCCACCATTCCTTCTTCACCTGGAGGCAAATTTATTCTAGAAAAAAAGTCAGCAACAACATTTCCTTTACCAGGATTATCAATAATGGTTAAATCAAACTGTTGTAATAAAAGAAACTATCTAATAATGCGAGCATTTACATCTAGTTTGTTCATTAAATATCTAATTGCAACATGATTAATGTGCACAAAGGTTTGATAGCCTGTGATATGATGTCTGAATTTGGCTAAGAAATGCACAACAACTAGGAGTTCCTTCTCGGTCACTGTATAGTTTAACTTTTCCTTTGACAAGTTTTTGCTTATAAAGTATATGGCATAAGATAAATTTTCATTAGTTTGTCCTAAGGCTGCTCCTACTGCTTTGTTTGAGGCATCTGTGTGAATGTGGAAAGGTAGGGCCCAGTTTGGGCCTCTCGGAATTGGGGCAGTCACGAGCTTGCTCTTCAAGGTATCTAGGGCTTCTTGATAGTTTTTTGACCATATGAACTCGACATATTTTCCTAAGAGGCCAAACAAAGGAGAGGCTAGCTTGGTGAAATATTTAATGGATCTCCTGTAATACCCAGCTAAGCCTAGGAAAATTCTGACATCTCTCACCTTCTGAGGTGGGACCCTTTGGATGATGGCAATTTTGTTGGGGTCCACCTGTAGTCCCTGTTGAGATATTGCATGACCTAACACTGTCCCTTCAGTCATAAAAAATTCACATTTTTCTGGACTGAGGGATAGGTTCATCTCAATACACTTGTTTAGAACTTTTCCTAGGTTAGATAAAGCTTCCTGAAAGTTAGATCCATAAGGAGTAAAGTCATCCATGTATATCTCTACTGCATCATGAACTAATTCAGAAAATATACTCAATACCACTCTTTGGAAAGTGGTTGGAGCGTTGCACAAACCAAAAGGAAGGACCCAGTATGAAAAAGTACCCCAAGGACAAGTGAAAGTGGTATTATCTTGGTCTTCTGGGCTGATTTGAATATGATTGTACCCGCTAAACCCATCTAGGAAAGATAAATTTTTTTTCCCTGCCAGACCGTCTAACACTTGACATATGAAAGGTAAAGGAAAATGGTAATTTTTAGTGGCTTTGTTCAATTCCTGATAGTCGACACAGATTCTCCACTTACCATTTTTGTTTGGCACTAGCACCAAAGGAGAGACCCATTCTCTAGAGATGGGATAGATGAATCCTGCATCAAGAAATTTTTGTAGTTCTTCCTTAACAATATCTTTAAGTGCAGGATTCATCCTCCTTTGAGGCTGCCTGACTGGCTTGCAACCCTCCTTGATGTATATATGATGAGTACATACTGAAGGGTGCACTTCATTCATCTCCTTATAACTCCAGGCGAAGGCATCTAGGTATTTTCTCAGTAGGTTACATAGTTACTTCTCCTGGGAAGTGGATACGGATGGATTGATTTTCAAGGTTCTTTCTGGGCTGAACTCTATATTCTTAACAAGGAGAGAAGTGAAATCGGCCACACAAAGATCAGTTGAGGGGTTGTTTTGGGTTTCTCTTACTATTTTCTCTAATGGTGATACACTTGGAGGTGGATTCTGAGTCAGATTTTCAATCATATTATCCTCATCTTGCCGTTTCCCCCCCATGGCGATTTCTAATGGACAAAGCGGTGTAGAATAGACTTCATCCTCATCTTCCTCCTCCAACTAGAGAGGTAGATCATGCTCTAGCAAGGGTTGGGTAGGAGGATATAGGATTAATTGCTTGGACATGTGCCCATTCTTTATGGTCATGTTCCCAGCTCGAGAGCTGATGTAGGCATCGATGGTAGCTAACCAGGGTCTTCCCAGAATGAGAGGATACCCAATGAGCTTTGCCTTTGGCTGGAGAGCTAAGAAATTAGCAGGGTACTGTAGAGCCTCTAACTTACACCTCATCATCCACTATTACCTACTGTTTTTCATCACTTACCTCTCTCTTTTGCCTCATTCTCAATGTAAAACCACCCAGATCATTACATTAGATGTCATTAAGCACGATCAAGTGAGCTTTACTAATGTGTGACTGTTTTGTTTAGATTTTGACATATTTACAGGCATTCCGCAGCCATCTGCCGATTCAGCAGCCATCTGGTGATTCCGCAGCCATCTAGTGATTCCGCAGCCTTTTTTTGAATCTCAAGGTTCCACGTGTCATTTTGCCAAATGAGCCACATGGGCACTTAGGAATCAAGGTGCTCGAGGTTCCTGTGCTATTGGTTCAGCCATCCACATCATCTGCACCTCTGGTCAACAAGGGTCAAGTTACGGTCAACAAAGGCAGCTTAACGGTGATGCGTAAGCTGTTGGGTCGCGTCAGTCCAAACGGTGACTTGTCCGTGTTACGCAGGTTGTGGGAGACATAATCCAATTATGGATTCAATGCCCATAACGACCAGAACCTCCAGCTATCCACGCAGGCTTATGACGTGTTAATTAAACCTTAATTACGCATGACAGTCAGTTATTTTTCAGTTTTAGCTGTACGCGTTAGGCTATGTTTCAGATGCCTATAAAAACTTACGTCTGCGTACGCTTATTTAATTTTTTAGTTGCTGTGTTTTTATGAACCTGTTATAATTTTAGTGCATTTCAAGACTCTGTTTTAATAGTGCTATTCTAGCACTCTTGACTGTGATTTTCTGCACATGGAGTAATAGAAGCAGTGTTGTTTTGAAGTTTTCAATACCTTGAGTTTTCTTTGCGTTATATGAATGGAGGGCCCCTGTTCATGTTAGCCTTGTACAATATTTTATCTTCAGCATTTCCTTATTTCCATTCAGCATTTCCTTTTCTTGATACATGTACAGCGTAATTCACTTTCTTGTTATTTCATTTCCAGCCTTTATTTTAAGCTGATCAACATTGTTCTTTTGCAGGTTTTTAACCCGGGATTGCTTGTGTGTTATGTATTTGCTTTATATCTAGTGGTAGTTTCAGTCGACAGATTCAAATTTGCTGCCTTTACTTTCTTTTCATAGCTGATTTTTAGTTTTATTTCTCAATTCTGTTTGCCAACATATGAATGGTCTCTTTATTATAAATTGTCTATCTTTTTGAGATCAGAATACTAATAACTTGCAGCCAGCTTTGGGGTACTTTTTAGACTAATATTTAAACTACTTTCTAATCGTGTCTTACATAGTACTATGTGTTAGAGGTAGAGAGTTAGAAAGAGAAAAACATTATAACTAGTCTTTAAAGTAGATTTTTCTCATTTTTATCATTTCTTAGACTTATCTTTAGCTACT
>APFE030851953.1:8032-20369 GCA_000404065.3 Pinus taeda
CATGTTCAAGAGCGACTTGCTACCAATAAAGTTTCTTCTTGTTTTCTTCCCATTTTTCCCCAGTCATTGCTGACCAATACCTCATTATTTTTGTCAAGCTTGAGGAGGATAACATATGCTTGTTCTATAATCTACCCTTTGGGCAAACCTGTCGCTATATTTTAGCGAGCCTAGCGACAGTGAAACGCGTTCTCGTCCTATTGGATGAGTTTGTCTATATTTAGTTTTAACGAGTTTAACGACAAAGATAACTCAGTCTCTTTCAATTATAGAGAGTCTGAAAGAAACAGAAAGAAGACTCCGAAGGTTCTTTTTTGTTGTATAATCCCTTAAGTCCAAAAAAGCGTAAAATGATACAAAAATGATGAATTTTCGATAGTTTTAACGAGCCAAACAAGATAAGCGCTCGATCATTTTGTGTAATAATCCCTCAAGTCGAAAAATATTAAAATCTAGAGGAGGGATAGAACTTTTGATGCCTTTTAATGAGCCGAAGAGGCAAATTAAAGAAGACTCGTTTTCGAGGAATGAGTGATAGTTTCGGGTAGCAGCTGATTCGAGGTAATGTTTGGAATTTTCCAATCACGACAGTGTTACAAGGATGACTAGCAGAATCACTCTTCGCAGATGTTCCTCGAAGGGGTAAACAATCATATGGGGGTGAATGATCGGCTAAAGACAGAGTGGAGGTGATGGCAAGAACACGACCAAGGCTCAAAAGATAGCGATCAGGAATTCATGATGGTTATTTACCCGTTCATTTTTTAATGAGCTTAAATGGGGGGAGAAACACTTGCTCATGACTTATGTTTATTTTTTAACGAGCTTGAACTATGCGCTAAAACTGATCGTGGAGAGTTTACTTTTTAATGAGCTTGAACTCTGCGACAACATTGCTCATAATGATGGTCATTGATTTTTTGATTTACCTTTAACATTTTGTTCTTTCAAAGACAGTACTACTTGTTCATTTTCTTCATCAAACTGATTAAAAATGAAAACATATGTATGATAAATGAGTCAAAACACTAATATTTTACTTGAGTTACGTGCATAGTAAATTAAAAGTGAGTTTTTACCTCTCATTTTACCATTTCATTTGAATTTGGTTTGTTGGAGCTCTGCAGGTGCTTTTCCCCCTTGATTTTCACCAGCGAATTCCAGGAGATTCTGTGGACGATTCTCGATGCCATTCGAACCACGTAGGAGCTAAACTTGTTCTCTTTCATTACGTGCCTTTCATTTTGTATTTTGAGCTCATTCCCCTGTTTTGCTGAGCCCCTAGGGTTTGAAGAAGTCTCCCTAAGATCACCACAGCCTTCCTTGGTCGAAAGGTGCGATGCATATTGATGTCTCCACTGACTAGTCAATATGCATCACTCCTAGAACACTTGCTAGGGTGTGATGGGCGCAGGGAGGAAAATTTTTGCATGGTTTCCTCATGAAATTTTTGCATGTTTTCACCAAATGAAGATCTTGATTCTTCCATTGTTTGTTTTTCAAAGATTCATCGGAGGAAAATGGTTGTCACATGGCGAGAAAACGAGCATGAAAAAGAGGATGTTGTTGCTTTACATGATCTGGGCATAGTAGCTGCATTACGGAACTGTGGCATGCTGAAGTTTTTTCGTATCTCGAGCATGAGACAACAAATTAGTTTGTTGCAGTATTTCCTCAATGCTTGGGATCCTATCAACCAGGTATTCCAGATTAGGGGAAAATCGATCCCCTTGACAGTGGTGGACATCTACTTTCTGACCGGCTTATCGAGGCATGGTGTCCCTCTCTCTTTATCAGGTTCCACCTGTGCGGGTGAGTCTGTAAGGGAGTACATTCACCGGCATTGCAGAGAGGGATCTCAGCTGAGTGTGGATGACAAGATCAACATCTGGGATGTCACTGACCGGCCATTGCAGACCATCCTGCTTACTTTTGCTAGACTCGCTGGTAGTTCTACTCTCCATATAGCCAACAGATCTTATATGCAGTATGCTTTGGAATGCCTTGAACCAAAGGTGTTCAATTGGTGTGATGTAGTACTTTCTGTGATGAAGGAATAGTTGACCAAGGTTAAGAGCGGTAGATCAAAAAAAATTTGCTTATGGTTCCATTTTGACTGCTTTCACCTTGGAGTGAATCCCACTGATGCAGCCACAGTATATATCACTTGGCCTACCTCCACCGACAGAACCACGGATGCAGAGATGGGTCGATCTCATGTCTCCGCATGCTGGCCAGACCCATATTTTTTTTTCTGAGACCTTCTTTGAGTGGTTTGACCGTCAGGAGATGGTCTACGCTAGGTTCCCATATGCTGGTATGGAATTTCGAGGTGATCCGGATTTGGTGCTGTCGGCTCGAGAGCAGTGGGATGTCATGGGTAATTTTCTTCTGACCATATCTCTGTTCATTGTTGTTTATAATGTTCTTATATTCTTAAGACTAATCAAAACTCATGTGCTCATGCAAATGTTGGCCCAGTTCCACCAGTTTAAATGACATACTACTGGAGTGCCGAGCTGATGGACTAGGCTCTTACACTTGATTGGACAGGCGGTGACTTGTTATCACCAGCACCATTAGGCTAGGGTGCCCCCTAACATTTTGATTTTTGGGTCATTTGACCAATTTTGTCTTTGTTACAGAGCATTATGTACAAACTATAAATAGTTATGGAATATATTTTTGATTTTCGGAGCTTTATTTATGTTCAGTTACATGATCCCGCTCCATATATTGATGTCATGCTTCTTTTTATAGATGTCGCAAATGTCTATCTAACAAATAATTTGCCAATGAATCTATTAACGTGTTTAAACTTCTGGAAATATGTTGATATTGGATGAAATCAAACTTTCTTTCCAAAATTTTGACCCTTAGGAACATGTGATAGATAGCTGGATTTCGTACAACATAGATGCCAGTGAGTTGTAGAATGACGAACCATGAGTCTAACCTGACGACAAGTCGGCATATACCATGTGAAATGGCATCAGAAAGGAGTTCTATTAATGTGTTGTACTCATCGATATTGTTCGTAGACCGACCAATACATACTCCTCTGAAACTTACTAACTCACCGCTGGGATTGAAAATGGTCCATGCCACAGAAGACAGATTCCGCGAGCTACGACTTGCTCCGTTGGCATATCCAACGAATGATTCCAATAGGTTTGACATCTGAAACGAATGCAAAAAGTGTATTACTTAACCAAATTAAATGCTCTTCGTGAAAACAAAAATGTAACAAAAGCACGAGGAATACTATGCGAGATCAAGCATAGTAGCGTTTGAGGTACAACCGGTTGCGAGGTTGCGCCAGTGGAATCCCATCATAGTTCATCAACTCGTAGGCTCCTTTTGCTGATACTCGTTTAAAAATATAGGGACCCATCCATAACGATTTGAATTTTCCTGCTCCCAATTTATCAGATTCCTAGTCATAAAGTAACACCAAGTCACCCTCTGAGAAGACGTGAGGTTTGAAATTCTTGTCGAACTGTGCTTTGACTCGTTTCTTATGAGCCTTGTTAGCCAAAGCTGGATCACGACAGGTTTCATCCAAATGGATTAATTCCAAGAAACGAGCCTCTTCTTCTGAGGTTCCGGGGAAAGGTCGACTGCGAGTTTGAGGGACGAGATTTCACATTGAACCGGTAAGATTGCTTCGAGACCGTACACCAATTGAAAAGCTGTGAATCCGGTTGCATTTCTTACCAATGTCCGGTATGCCCACAAGGCCGAGTACAGGATTAAGTACCAATCCCATTTGTGGACTCCGATCATCCTTTGCAACATGCGCTTTAGGACTTTGTTGATTGCTTCAACTTGTCCGTTAGCTTGCAGATAGTATGGAGTAGAGCTATCGTGGGACAGTCCTAATTTGGTAGACAACTCAACCATCATGTGATTGCAAAAATGCAATCCATGATCTATGACTATGGCTTGTGGAATGCCGAATCTGGAGACTACGTGATTGAAAAAGAAAAGGTCATCTGTTTCGCCGCTATTGTTTAATGTAGGCATTGCCTCGACCCATTTGGCAAAATAGTCCACCGTGACTATTATGTACCCATGCCCCCTGGTCGAGGTGGGGTTACATGTCATGAAATCTATGCCCCATTTGGAGAATGGCCCAACAGCTACTACTGGTTGCAGTGGTGTGGGTGGTCTTCTGGTTTTGCTATCGAAAATTTGGCAAGCATGACAACTTCTAACTACGGTTATGCAATCATTAAACATTGTTGGCCAGAAGTATCCTGCTCGCAAATTTTTTTGTGCCGTAGCATAACCAGATTGATGCCCCCCACATGTGCCTGAATGGCAGTCATTTAGGACTTTTTCAGCCTCCTCAAGGGTGAGGCACCTCCGCAGAACTGTATCGATACCACGATGGAAAAGAGTATCGCTGATGATCACGTAGTCTTTTGCTTGGTATCGAATACGTCATTGTTCGGAGCATGAGGTATTAGACCTATATGTTTGTGTCTGGAGATAAATGATTATATCTCTTTACCACAAATCGCTTGAAGCTATCAGAAACAAATTTTTGTCCACGATTGCTTCTTCAAATGTTGCATCGTTGGACGACGATGGGAGATCACATAGTAACTCCACGAATACTAGGGCTTTCTTTGATTTGGATATTTTAAATTCCAAATCAAACTCTTGGAGAATCGCTATCCATTTCGAATACTTGCCCCCCAGCAACTGTTGTGACAATATGTAAGTCATGGCGTTGCAATATGACAAAATGGTATTTTTCCTAAAGAGGACGTAGTGTCGAAATCTCTGTATTGCTTGAACAACTGCGAGGGCTAGCTTTTCAGCGTAGGAGTATTTAATTTCCGTATCATTTAAGTTTCGGCTTAAATAATATATAGGATGTTCAATTCCATTGTCTTCTTGAACTAAAACCATTGCTATGGTTGTATCTACTGCAGCCAGATACAGGTTAAATGTTTTTTGATAATCATGACCATACATTAATGACGCTTGTATTAGAGATTTCTTTAAAGCGTCAAAGGAAGCTTGTGTGACCTAGTCCCAAACGAAGGTTACATCCTTTTTCAACAGACGGGTATAACCTTTATCTAGTTCGGCATAATTTGGAATGGGCATCCTGAGGAAATTTTCTTTCCCTTGGAGTTTCTGAATATGAAGCAGGCTTGAAGGTGGAGGTAAATCGATGATTGCCTGAACCTTCCAGGGGTCAAGACGAATCCCATCCTTTGAGACAATGAAGCTAAGTAAACGACCAGAACTGACCCAAAACAGACATTTGTGCGGGTTGAGTCTTATCTTGTAGTGTCAGAAACGTAGAAATATTGCTCTCAAATGGCGTGGATGATCGGTCCGCTTTCGTGAATGAGCTGGGAGATCATCGAGATAAGGTTGAACGATGTTTTTGATGTCATCGAAAGCATAGTTCATTCCTCTCTGAAAAGTTGCCCCTGCATTCTTCAAACCAAAGGGTAGCTTGCGATATGTGAATGTGACCCATGGACAAATGAATGCAGTCTTTGATTGGTCCTGTGGGCGGATATCTATTTCATTACCCGAAAAATCCATCCATGAATGAAAAGATTATGCATCCGGCGCATTCATCAATAATCTGGTCAGTAAAGGGTGTAGGGTAGTTGTCTTTTGGACAAGCTTGATTTACATCCCTGTAATCAAGGCACGCTCTAATCGTTCCTTGTTTTTTCATCACAGGAACAATATTGGATACCCAATTGGTTAGAGGAACGGGGTAAATGAAACCAGCATGGAGGAGTTTTTCGACTTCCGCCTTGATGGCAATGGCTTCCTTGGGGTGCACCTGCCTTAGCCAGTGTTGTACCAGTTTGACATCTGGATACATCTTAATCTCGTGTTCAACTATGCTTGAGTCGATACCTGGCATTTAATCATATGACCAAGCAAAGACATATCTAAACTCGTGAAAGAGAGTACTATATATTTCTAGTTCGGAAGAAGAACAAGATTTGCCAACATGAATGTTCTCTACAACATCTATTTTGTTCGAGATGTTTATGGCAATAGTCTCTTCGATATTGGATAGGTTTCTCTCGGAATCCACCGTGTTTACAGTATTTGTCAGAAAGTCAAATACTGAAGGATGTTGTAGGTCGCCGGAATTATCTTCTTTACAAGTCAGAAGATGGGAACGATGGTGGTGGTCTTCCCATGGTGCCCCATCGATCATCATCAGTTGAATGATTCCTTCGTCTGTAAGGTGTACTTGCAGCCAAGGATCTGAAGGGGTGCCATATTCTTTAGATCTATCTATCCAAATGCTTGACGAGTGTTGATGCTGGTTTGCCTGCCATGCTGAGACAATTGATTGCTATAATATTTCTAGCGGGGTTTGAGGCAAAACCTGTGAATGATCGATCTTAACATCATTTTCTGACATCTTTTGAATGGAAGATATCATATTGCAAGTTCCTGCGTTAGCCACTTCCGCCAAATTGGTAGGAGGCGGTAGGGTAAAGGTTCCCATTAACGTATGGTCTTTTAGTAGGCCTACTCCAATATTATGAATCATGCTGGGGCTTCCATGGATCATTGGAATGCTTCCCGTAACTTGCGAACTGTTGTGGAGAAAAGTTTGTTGGTCGATGATTGTAATTCCTCCTTGGGAAGGAAATGAAATTTTCCTAAAGTAGGTCGACACAATAGCTGCAATGGCATATATCCAGGGTCTTCCCAGTAGGATGTTGTAATCAAGATTTATGTTGATGATTTCAACATCACTTTCTACTGTTTTTCTCCCCAGTTCGACTTGCAAGTTACTTAGTATCCCATATGGGGTGTACGTTTGTCCATAAAATGCTTTTAATGTTGTTGACGATAGCGAAAAATATGGAGACCACAGAGTTTTCCAGCAACTCATCAACATGATACATGTGGATGCTCCCTCATCAATAATTGTTCTATGAACAGTTTTGTTGAGGGCTTTCACTTGAATGAGGGAAGCTAGTTGAGCTAGAAACTGTGGGTCATATCCTTTATGATTAAAAGATACAAGATTGGAATCTGTTGGGTCAATCCCACCTATTGCTGACAATAAAGCCTGCTTTTGGGAGGGGCAATTTTCCAGTACTTCAAGAGTCGACATCGCGGATGGCGATTCAGCTAAATCCTCCACTATAGTATAGTGTTGTGCTTCTCGGGCATGAGGATTAAACGTCGATTTGTGTACTACTCCCTTTGGCGGTTTTATTGTTAATTCAGGAATGATGGGTGGCACGACTTCTGTTGAAGTCGTTGTTGAACTACTAGGTTGGTCATTGTCCTTGTTGTTCAACATCTGTGGATTCCCATAATCTTTACTCCTTGTCGTTATAAGAGTGTCATTCAGTTGCTTCAAGACTCACAACATTAGAACTTGGGACCGAGAAGAATTTTTGCTAGCAACCATATTTGTTCCTGGGTTTGGAAACGAATCTGTTAATACAACCGAGGTTTTTTGAACTTTTGAAGAATTTTCTAAGTTCTTATTTATATGTACATTCTCAGGTCCAATGATCCTCGTCACATATACTGCATGGACTTTTGGGTTTTGCATTCCCACAAGGGTTTGCAGAACGTTTCCTGGGAGATGAGTCTCCCTGGTTTTTCTTCTTCCCTTGTTTTTTCTTCTTGCCTCCTGGTTGCTTAGTTTCTTTGCCTTTGTCTGTTGATACAACATTTACTTCTGAGGCTAGAAGTTCCTCATTTGCATCTTGACTCAAAACCGTGCGCACCTTTTTGGATTTGGCCTTTGCGGTTTTAGTGCTTGTCGTGCCTATCACACCATCGTCGACATAAGAGTCTTTGTTTGATTTAGGAGGTGGAGGGACGGAGAATTCTGGTCTAGGAGCGTCAGGGATTTTATCGTAGAGAAAGACAGACTCAGTATAGACCAAGTCTAGATATTATGCATGAGCAATAACTTGCTCTTGAGTGACGACTCCACCCTTTGCCACATCTTCTGTAATAGCGGGTAACATTGACTCAATAAACCATTCAGCCAATGGCTGATCAGGAACATATGTTTTCACCATTCTACGACAATGCCACCACTCACGAATATGATCGGATATGTGAGTGGCTATCTTTTGTTTGAAATTGGTGAGAAACTCAGTTCATGTTTCGTACCTGATAGGTAATTGAAAATGGGTTAAAAAGGTTGTGGCTACAGTACTGAAGTTATCAAATGAATCTCTAGGTAGTTTGATATACCACTTTGCTGATGGACCAATTAACGTGTGCTGAAAGAGGCAAAGCCGAATCGAATCATCATTGAGAGTGTTTGACGAACACCATAGATGAAAGGTCATCACATGATTCGATGGGTCTTCGCCCATATTTCCATTAAATTTAGGAATATCTGATGGAAGTTTATGCGGGATCATCAGCCACCAATGGGCGTAGGCAATTGAATCATTCGTTAGTCGACTTAGATCTAGTAACTCTAGAGTTTCCATGAAGTGAAACTATTTATTTAGGCTTGGTTGAGCATACCCAGGATAAGATGGAATCATTTGAGCAGTCGGTCTTTGCATACCAGCATAATGCATTTGATGTTGGTAAATTTGGTAAGGTTGATGTGCATAACCATTATGATATGGTTGATACTGCTGCCCATTACTCGCAAAGACTCGCTGCTCATATCCTTGGTAAGCTTGCTGGAATTGTGGTTGTTGGTATTGCACCAGCCATGCTTGTGAAGCCATCGACTGTTGTCCAACACTCATTGTTTGACCAAGATGGGGGTTGGTGTTCCCCATTTGAACCTGTGTCATTCCACTAGTGGGTGATTGTGGTTGTGTCGAAGGTACAAGAGATTGTCGTATTGCAACCTATGAAACTTGAGGTTGGCATACAATTGGTGACGCTTGTACTTGCGATATAGCTACAATAGCCGGCGTAGTGGGAATGTTTTCCATAGGTGAACTTTGTTGTATCGAGCATACAACTCTTGGTTGTTGAGACAGGACTGGTACCCAACCGCTAGTTGTGATTCCAACATAACCCAAATTTTGTTGCGAACTCACGCATGGTTATCCTTCTAGGGAAGATAATGAAAGGGTATATGGCCCTCCATACAACGGTAATCCAGTGCTCAAAGCAATAATTTGCCTTTGGGGACAAGTTTGCCCAAATTGACCTTGTGACGGATCAATTTGTCGAGACTCAATGTAAGTGATTCCAGATATAATTCCGGACGACCAAACAGGAACATTGCATACTGTCGAAATAGTCTTAAGATGGACTCCATCCAGTGATTGAAAACTGGTTGGGACAGATGGCACGCCGACGAACATTGTTAGAATAGCAGAAGGAACTTTCGCTGTTGCTGTGTCAAGTGACAGATTCCTTGATGTTGATGGTTGTTCATACATATTAAGTCCATCCAAAATATTCCTCAGCGATTCTTCAGAAACTTCCGAGGGCGGGTGAATATTCTCTGATGAAGAAAGATATAGGGTGATCCCAGCTCCAAGTTGCGTTGGAGTGCTAGATGGAGGATCTTCCACAATCTCTTCTATGGAAATCAATCCAGGAGGAAGAGGCAGACTGTAAGGTCTGTAAAATATTTCTCGTGCCGAAGAAGATGTAATTGGTTAAGGAATGAAGTGTTAACAG
The DNA here is from genome assembly GCA_000404065.3 of Pinus taeda. Taxonomy (NCBI): domain Eukaryota; kingdom Viridiplantae; phylum Streptophyta; class Pinopsida; order Pinales; family Pinaceae; genus Pinus; species Pinus taeda. The sequence goes on from APFE030851953.1 coordinate 17,669, forward strand.
TCACACTAGGATCAGTTGTAATGTCCTGTTACTGTTGCGGAATTTCTTCTGTAGAGGCAGGGATTCCAGAAATGTTCGAAGTAACCGGAGTCTCTAAGGATGTTGGAGTGCTTGCCACAACCAACCTAGGGGACTTTAATCCTATTAAACGAGTTCGCTTCGTCTAGAATGGCTTCACTTCTAGAGTCAACAATGGTTGACTTGTAAGTCTCTGCGAACGATGGGGTTTTCATTGAATTTATTCCACTATTGCAGATTACTTGATCAACTCAAAATAAAAGGGAAAAATGTTTTTCAAATTAAATGAATTTTAGACGCTTTGACACAACTTTTTTTTTCAATTTTAAAGAGTCGAGAAAAAACAAAAGATGACTCTAGTCGCCTTCAATTTTTATTCAGCTTGAAGTGACAAGTGCTCAAAGGACCTTTTCCTTTAAGAAGTCTGAAAACGAGAAAAATCGACTTCTCTGGAGATCTAGGCAAAGAGGATGACCAAACCAATCGTAAAATTGTAGAATACTTTTTACGGTACGACAGTCAGTCTTCCCGAATGTTGTGTTTGGTGCATTACGATCGATACCGCGGCAAACACGGCTTCCTAAGGATAAAGGATGCAGCCTATAGTGGTCTCCCAATATATACGCCATGGTACGTGGGAGCATAAATCCGTACTGGCACTTGCTGTCTCAGAGTGGAGGAATCACCCAACCAGCACTGAAAGAAACAGTTACCAGGCTTTACGACGTCGGAATACGTCTCTAGCCTAGAACTATAGATGTTGCATTAAGTTTCAAAGCGTTGTTAGATTCATTGAGATTTATTTTAAGTTGATCTTGCTTAGCAGTTTTACTTTCAGGTTCACCACGTGATGTATGTATAATTCCTAAATGCAGTCTAAGATGATAAACAAACGTTTTATCTTATTTCAGCAATGAAAATCCTAGCTACTAAGGGGAAGAAAGTGAAGCATCTTTTCTTCACAGAGAACAGAGCACACGCTAATATGCACAATCCTAAATCAAGCCAAGCATACAAGATGCAAATGGACATGCATGTATTGGTTTTCAGCTCTCTTAATGTGTAAATGACACTAAGAAAACTATGTGCAAAACTGAATTACTTTTAAAGCGACTGTACTCAATAAAATTCTTTTTCAAAACGAAGTGAAAGAAAGAGAGAAACTTTGCGATTTTGAAATGGAAATTGCTTTTCGACACTTTAAAACTAGTAAATCAAATCTTATGCAATAATAACCGTATAATCAACTATCTAAAACAATGGGATTGCTTTCTAAAACAGAAAATGACAGCTACGACACTTTTAGATCTAGAGATGACAGTTCGCCTATGTTACTTTTTGCAAAAGAGAACTAAAACGACGCACAATACATAAAAAAACATTTAGAGTTCTTTGCACTAAGGAGGCGAAATAATGCTAGAGAAGGGGGTATTCACAGAAGCACACTGATTACAGACAGAAAAAATTCTTGAATAAGACTGAAAATATTGAGAAAAATCCACAGTCGGAGGGTAAAATCAGTCCTCCCTGACCATCGCACCTATTACATAGTGAACCCAGTATGCAGCGCACCTGCTCCATTCGCGAAGTGTGATGCATACAGGCTACCTTGAAGGCAGGGTGTGATGGTTACAGTGCGAGAATTTGAACGAGATTTTACTCACAGTTTGTAGTTTAGTTCAAGTGTTTAAGCTGAATAAGTACAGATCAATGTATGTAAAACACAGGGGTGATTTAAGAGGTTACTAAAGCCACCACTCAAGGCAATTAGATTGCTTTCAGATCTATTGTTTAATTTATAAACAAAAACCCAGAGATTAACTAAATTATCATTGATCTACTTTACATTTTTATGACAAATGCAGTTCGAAGGCTAGCTTGCTTGACTTCAGGCTCCGTCTGTATGTTTATAAAAGAAACAAGGATAGATAGGCTAACAAGTAATCTAGTCATTCCCCAGTGGAGTCGCCATTTTGTTATACGGGAATAGTGTCCACACAAATGCTACTATTCCCACTAAGATGGGTGGCTATCTTAGAAACAAACAATCAAAATCTACTATTGATTCCTTTTATGAAATAGATGAGAGGAGAACCAAGAGGGCCAACCTGAGTCTTGCGCTCGATTCCCTCTCCTTCTTGATAGAGTTTTTCCACTTGCTCTTTGTCTGCTTAGCTTCAAAAGGACCTGTAGAATCACAACATACTACTATGCAAGAAACAAGGATCTAAATTCACAAATAATGTAGGATCAGATGTACATTAACCATATACAAGCATATATAAACGAGTACACTAGGATATGGAAGGAAACAAGAATAGCTTTATTCAGATAAAAGTAGCAAGAGGATTACAACCATGAGCAGCTCTGACCCAGCATCATCCTCCAGCTAAGAAGCCCTTCTTTCACCTCAAGCAAATAAAAATCACCCAACACTGTGAATGTACACAAGAATACTGGCAGCACTTCTCTATAGATTACAAAATTCCAGCCTGCAACCCCCTGGATCTCTGGGATGAGAGATCCATATATAGATTTTTGCAAAGGTGTGAGTTAGCTTTGGATTTTTGATTAGTGTCCTCTCTCTGATAGTTCTTGGTTCCACTTGGAGATTTCATTGATCTCTTACTCATCCTTGAGCGAATTCTGAGAGGCAAGTGTCATATGAGAAGTTTCTAGAAGA
>APFE030851982.1:0-19111 GCA_000404065.3 Pinus taeda
AAACCATTGAATAATTGAATTATGATTATGATTAGGTTTAATAATCGAGCCTGCCGCTGAGGTTAACCACCGAGCCATTCCACATCCGACAATCATTCGATCCCAAAACTTCAATGATATTTTATACAATTTTATATTGTTTAAGTGGTTTAGAAACTTATTTGAAAATAGAGTAGAAATTTGGAATTTATAATATATATATATATATTTCAGTTTTTTTTCATTTAAACTCAAAATTGTTATTTCTAATAGTTGGGTGAAGAAATTCTACAAACATCAATTTAGCATGGGAGGAGTAAAACATTCAACATTTAAAAACGAAAACTATATTAAATCTAATGTTTTGGTTTTATCTTGCGTTTCTAGAAAATACGTTCACATTAAATATATAATTATGACCTAATGTTTTATATAGTAAGAAACAATTCACTGAGTCTCACTTAAGGTAAAAAGTAAATTTCACTAATAATATTTGTGAGATGATGAGGAGAACATTATGAAAGGTAATTTTATAGTTTAATTTCATTTATTATAATGTTTATATCTGAGAATTAATTTGTATCTTTTCTTTTAATGCAAGAGATATTATTAAAAAGATTTTTAACGTGGAGAATTTGAGCCGAAAGTCATTTCAATAATGGAATATGTATTACATTTAGTCAAAATAATTATTATTAATGTAATTTCATTCAGAGAGTTACGAGAACTAAAAGGGAAACGAGTTCCCAAAGATATAAAAGAGAATGTAAGAGTTTATGTCAGGAGTTTTTCGCAGGTTGGAGGATGGTAGCTTTGAGGAAGAAGACTTTAACTATTACAACCATCTTGTACATGCTCCAAATGGTCCCCTTCATTATGACATCAAGGTTTTGTTAATAATATTATAATTCATTTTTTTTTCTTCCATTATATTGTATTGTAATTTCAGTTTTATGTGTTGGTTCATTGTTCCAAAATAGTGGCTTAACTTGACTATGCATTATCCTCGAATATATTAAATGATTTTAAATACTTTGGAATACTTGAAATCTAGGGCTGTAAAATTACCTTTTGAGTTTATTGGTTGCAGGTTTAATTCCATGAGTACATGATATTTAGGGTTATGTGCACCATAAATTTAAATGCCATAAAAATCAGTCTTTTAAATTTTATTTCTTTTTATTTTATTTTATTATTGTTTTCAAAATTTTCTCTGGCTGTAAAAAGTGAAATTGTTAGCCATTATTTGACTTGTTCCAATTGTCTAATGTTTCACATATTACATTTAATTTAATAATTATCCAATATTTATTATTTGAAATTATTAGATTAAATTATTCTAATTGCTATGCATGATAAATAATAATAATACTTGATGTTATGTTATTTAAACCACACAGTTCAATTAAATGTATTTAACATGAATGTGCCTTAACTTATGTTTTTTCTTTAATTTTTATTTTTATTTCTCGCTAACCTTTATGAATTATGATATATATTAATTCAATTTATTTTTCGTTAATGAAGGTTTTATTTAATAAATTTTCATGAGTTATGTACCTACTATCTCTTTTTCCCAAAAAAAATTATTTGATTTAAAACACTCTTTATTCAATAATCTGGTCTATTTATTTGTTTAATTACAAAATCTATTTAATTCACACTATTTTACAATAACTATTCAATTTTGATTATCACCAGGGAATACTCCCTGTGGTGAAACAGAGGTCAGCCCTTGTCACCTAGAGTGGGAGGATATAGAATCCTCAGTGATGTGGTCACAAACTATCCTCAGATATCAGGACAATTTGAGCAACAACAAGTTCTTTGGCACTTCATCAACAAATGGCCACTCTCTTGAACCTTATTTGATATGGGTTCCTTCAGCTACTAGAATCATCCAAGATCTTTTACTTCTATGATGTTGTTAGAATTGCATTTTAAAGAGCATAAAAGAACATATGTGCATGCTTAAATAAGAGGAAACATGACAACGATAAAAAAATCATGAACGCGACACATTTGATAACAGAGTTCATCTACTGTGGAATACGTCTCCGGGCCCGGTGTCAAGATGGTGGAGGTCGCTTCATATAACGCTAAAAGAGATGATGATGTACATGGAAGACTCTATGTCATAGCAAGGGCATACACCCTCAAACAGGAGTGGCTTGTCTCTCCACGAGACATTCCGCTTACAGGGATTCTCACTCAAGAAGGCTTCCTCTCAGCATGACAACTTAACATGATCTCACACAATGTGGAAATGAGTATCCCTTCAACATAGTTACACAGGGATCTCAACAACAATACATAGTATAACAAGCTAAATACATCTCACATAATGTGGCAAAATCGATCCCACAACATAACATCAAACAAGGAACTCAAAACATAATACATCATCTCAACAATTATGAAGGAAAACATGACATGACTTATTCATGTACCTTCACCTCTGAAATTGGCCGAACAATGGAAGGCTTAGTTGTAAAATCTGACTGCACCATTAAATTTCTGTCATCGATAGGTGTAAATTCAACTATCCATATGTCAAATTCCGACACCGTAAAAATCTAGGCATGTAGGAATCTTTTAAATTCCCTGTGATTCTCCAAAGATTTTGTACTCTGGGTTGACTGGAGAACTGCAACTCAGATCAAAAATCTACTCTCGCCATCATGATCCTTGTGAGATTCTGTGACTTTTGAGTATAAATTTCGCTGCATTATGATTCTGGCGAATTTCAGCCTCCAAGGAATTTGGAAGATTCACTCAAGTTTCTTCAAAGATTCTCCTCTATTGGGAATCTGAAAATTTGTTGCTCAGATGTTGATTCTAATTTCACCATCGCATTCCCTATGAAATTCTGGTTAAAATGACTGTAAACTTGATAGCATTTTGTCAATGTAAAAATGTACCTTCCAAGGAATCTCCAAGTTTCCTTAAAGAATCTGCATGGAATAATATTACTTAGAATATTCCAAGAAATATTCCCATGGAATATGCCCGCCTCGATATTTGTGCCAAATCCTGGTTCCACCCTTGGGTGCATTGTTCCGCTCAAATCCGGCTCGACCTCCGTTCCGTTCACAACACTCCCCTCCCTGTGCCTTTGCAGAATGAAGGGTTTAAGTATTAACTGTGCGCAGAGTCACCAAGGTTAATCCCCATGCCCCAACGGTGGCAGGTGCTATTCTGTTGGATGAGTCCGAGGTTCAAATCCTTGCCTCCCCAACTTGGTGATGGTTATGTTTTTTTTAATAAGCGTTGTTTATCGCTTGTGATTGGTTTTGGGTGTGGTTAGCACCGAATTATGTATATAGTTTGAAAATTCCCAGGGGTTAGTGGGTCTGGTGGGGGTGGCCCGCCTCCCCATCCCCTCTACTTAATACGTATACATGAATCGCAGGATCGTCAGGGGTGGCAGCTCGCCACCCCTTTTTTTAATACTATTTTTGTTCAAAAAGAACAATAGATTTGGTATTTGTCGATTAGGGGTTAATGGGCAAACTAACCATCCCACAAATTCGCCTGCTTTCGGGATCTAGGTTTTTATGGCCGGTGTCGGTCAAATTGTAAAACCCTTAAACCTAGCCCATGGCCAACTTTGACCACAATTTTTACTTGCTCTATCTTCTCCATACGAACTCGGATTGGAGTGTCGTTTGCAACGTTGGATTCAGGGTGACGAGCACTTCGCTCTAGTCCTTGTTCAAGAGAAATCTGACCACTTTGAATTTTGAGCATTTCTGAGCCCTCTTGGACTTCTGCATGTGTCTGGAGAAATATGGATCATTCCTCCCTACTGAAGAGCTTTTGGTCCTCCAAAAGCATGAAAATAATATGCAACTGCTTGGTACATTGTTTGTACCACAAGTGTCTTGACAGGTCATCCTTCCTTCTCCTTCACCTTTGTTCTTCAGAGCCATAAGTGATGAGCCGACACCTACATCCTCTGCAAACCTGTAAAATATATTGCAAATTACATGCTTAACTTAAACGACCAACTATGACCCAAACATCCCACACTTGCCACGACTTTATAACACATACTTGTGGTCAAGTTTACATCAAAATAGAAACAATACCCTAGCTATCAATACAAGGCCAAAACATCATTGTTGCTTAACAAGTGATGAAAAACACATCATCAATTTTACAATTTAAAGTTGCAACAAATGATTTACAAAAATAAGGCCATGACAAGCTAACACATCTATAAAAACAATTTCTGAGTTATCAAAGTGAACAAGTCACCTCCCTATGGTGGATTCGCTTGTTGATCAAAATTTTCAACTGGTTGATGCACAAATGCTTTTTCCTTAAGGCGCTTCTCTAGATGGAACCTCCAACATGTGTCTCTTTGATGACCACTTCTGTTGCAATTACTACAGAAAGTCTTCTTGCTCCAAACCTGCTTAACATGCTTCTTCTCCTGCTGTGGAGAATGCCTTTCACGCCTCATCCTCTTTCGTGCTACCATTCTCTTGTAGCACTCAACAAACACATATCTATGTAAACCATAAAAACCACATGTTTTTCTATGCCATGATCTATGTTCATCATAAGAAACATGATTGTAATCAAAATGAACTCTAGAATACTGAGACTGTTTATACCTTTCCTGGCTATCTCTGGTGTAATTATGGTGATGAGAGCTTGCCTCAGCTCTTTCTCTGCAATGTGCATTGCCATGGGATGATGGTGATGTGTTCCCATCATTCTCTTTCTTTGATAGTTTCAAGAATGTCTCGGAAGCATATGACACCTTTGTGCATTCTCCTTTGGTATATCCCAAACCTGTGAATCGAGGTCTTTGCATGACCTCCAATGGCTGAGTCATGCCTTGGCCATTGACACCAAGCCCTCCTCCTTTGTACCCCATCTTGGTAAGGAGTCTCATGCCAGTTCCTATGATCGGTATCTCCACATTTCCAACAGAAATAACATCACGTGAAGATGAAACTGAAGAATAATCAACATTGTTTACCTCAGCTATCAATTTTGAAACATATGACAAAGGCTTCTCTAAGCCTTCATTTCTCTTCAACTTCTCCAAGGCCTCTTTCATGGCTTGTAGTTGAAGTTGCAATCTCTACTTATCATCTTTCTCTTATTGTAGAAGCCTCCTTAATTCATCATCCTTTACTTGAAGGCTTTGTTCATTTCGCTTCAATTCTTCCAAGGCTGCCCCTATGACTTGCAACTGAAGCTGCAATCAATGCTTCTCCTCTTTCTCTTCTTTTAGAAGCATCTTCAATTCAGTGTTATCTTCTTGAAGACTCTGGTTGATCTCCTCATTCGAATGATGAGAAGACAATGAAGATGATGACTATACACTAGAAGGTGTGGATGGAGCATCATTCTCTACTCTTTCTTTCCTCTGTCTCTCATAAGCTTCGTACAACATGTCCACCATTTTGGACATCCTGAGCATGGATTCATACATGTCTTTGTCATCCTCCATTGCTGCATGTTAAATCATTGTTCACACTCGCAATTCACATCAGTGAGAAGACCGCTCTGATACCAAACTTCTTCTGGGTTCCTTCAGCTATCAGAATCATCCAAGATCCTTTACTTCTGTGATGTTGTTAGAATTGTATTTTAAAGAGAATAAAAGAACATATGTGCATGCTTAAATAAGAGGAAACATGACAACCATAAGAAAATCATGAGCACAACACATTTGATAACAGAGGTCGTCCAGTGTGGACTACGTCTCCGGGCCCGGTGTTAAGATGGTGGAGGCCGCTTCATATAATGTTGAAAGAGATGATGATGTACATGGAAGACTCTATGTCATAGCAAGGACATACACCCTCAAACAAGAGTGGCTTGTCTCTCCACGAGATATTCCTCTTACATGAATTTTCACTCAAGAAGGCTTCCTCTCAGCATGACAACTTAACATGATCTCACGCAATGTGGCAATGAGTATCCCTTCAACATAGTTACACAAGGAACTTAACAAAAATACATAGCATGACAAGCTAAATACATCTCACATAATGTGCCAAAATCAATCCCACAACATAACATCAAACAGGGATCTCAAAACATAATACGTCATCTCAGCAATTATGAAGGAAAACATGACATGACTACTTCATGTACCTTCACCTTTGAAGTTGGCTAAAAAAAGGAAGGCTCAACTACAAAATTTGATTGCACCACTAAATTATGTCATCAAGAGGTGTAAAATCGACTATCCATTTGTCGAATTTCGGCACTGTCAAAATATGGGCATGTAGTAATCTTTTGGATTCCCTGTGATTCTCCAAAGACTCTGTTCCCTGGGCTGATTGGAGATCTGCAACTCAGATCAAAAATCTGATCTCGCCATCATGATCCTTGCAAGATTCCGAGACTTTTGGGTATAAAGTTGGTTTCATTCTGATTCTGGTGAATTTCAGCCTCTAAGGAATCTAGAAGATTCCTCAAGATTCTTCAAAGATTCTTCTCTGCTGGGAATTTGCAAATCTTCTGCTCAGACGGTGATTTTTGTTTCACCATCGCATTCACTGTGAAATTTCAGTTAAAATGATTGTAAACTTGATAGCATTTTGTCAATGTAAAAATTTACCTTCCAAGGAATCTCTAAGATTCCTTAAAGAATCTACGTCTAAGAATATTCCTTAGGATATTCCCATGGAATATGCTTTCCTCGATATTCGTGCCAGCGCTTGGTTCCACCCTTGGGCACACTGTTCCGCTCAAATTCGGCTCAGCCTCCGTTCCGTTCACGACTCTCTCCTCCTTGTGCCTCTGCGAAATAAAGGGTTTAAGTATTAACTGTGGACGGAGTCACCAAGTTTAATCCCGTGACCCAACGGTGGTGGGTGCTATTCTGTTGGACAAGGTCATGGTTCAAATCCTCGCCTCCCCAACTTGATGACGATTATGTTTTCATAATAAGCGTTGTTTGTCGTTTGTGATTGATTTTGGGCGCGGTTAGCACTAACCTATGTATATAGTTTGAAACTTCCTAGGGGTTGGACCAATATTTTTTTAATAAGCGTTGTTTGTCATTTGTTATTGATTTTGGGCATGGTTAGCACTAACCTATGTATATAGTTTGAAACTTACCAGGGGTTGGCGGGTTTGCTGGGGGTGGCCCGCCTCCCCATACCCTCTACTTAATACAAATACATGAATCACAGGGTTGGGGGCGGAGGTGGTGGGCAGCGTGGCAGCCGACCACCCCTTTTTTTAATATTGTTTTTGTTAAAAAAAAAATAGATTTGATTTTTGCCGATTAAGGGTTAATGTGAAAATTAACCATCCCACAAATTCGCTTGCTTTCGAGAGCTAGGTTTTTATGGCTAGTGTAGGTCAAATTGTAGAACCCTTAAACTTGGCCCATGGCCAACTTTGACCACAACTTTGACTTGCTCTATCTTCTCCATAGAAACTCAGATTGGAGTGTCGTTTGCACGGTTGGAATTAGGGAAACGAGCACTTCGCTCTTGTCTTGTTTCAAGAGAAATCTAACCACTTTGAATTTTGACCATTTATGAGCCCTCTTGGACTTCTGCATGTGTTTGGAGCCACTTGGATCATTATTTTTAAGGACAAACAAGTGGATAAGTATATTGTTTTTTCTTCCTTAGAGGACATTAAGCGTTTGTTGAGAAATCAACACTTTTGTCTGGATAATGTCGACCAATGTTTGGTTTGAGCGAAAGATTTTTTTGTGAGCAACTTTGCCTGCGAAGGTCTTATTGACCCTCCTCTAAATGATGACAATGAAAAGCACGCCTTAATTTTTTCAGATCATGATCGGTGATGTAAGTGGTTTCAGGTAGTTCATTCTCATTTTTCATATGCTACAACTTGGTTTCTACAGGGCAGTCTGCATCTTATCTCTATTATGGGGCATGAAATGGTTTGTTTTGTTTGTACCATATATTTTTCTTCCTATGGGAGCCAAGTATATCTGAATTTTGGTAGGGGAAAAGGTTCTTACGTCAAATTATTATTGTTAGTCGTTGAAGATTTTATATTTTCTATCTCTTTGCCACCTCAATTATTATGTCTCTTAGTGGTGAAAGGGACACAGATCATTTTGGTGTTGTTGCAACATTTTAGATTAGTTCTAATTGCAGAATTCTATTTCTTCGATGGAGGTTGTTTCTTATGTGCTACGTTGACAAAGAGTAAGGGGATCTTCTAGGAGGGCCATCTTATTCTATGTGACTATGCAACTCCTTGCATATGATGAACACTTATGAGGGATTGGGTTTGGTTTTGAATTCCCTCTAGCTTATCTGGAGAATCATCCATGCATTTTCTATCTGTTGGTGTCACAATTCCCATAGGGTGATGTATTTGGCTATAAGTTTATGTGGCTATGATGCATTATTTTATTGTAGATAAATTATTTGTTAGTAAGGTCTTGGGCTTTTGCTCTACAACAATTATGTTTGGGTTAAATGGTCTGATCATGAGCAATTTCGTTCTTTTCTTCTTAGATTGGATCTATGGATTTCTATGTGAACCTTGGAATCAGACGTAAACTTCTTTTGATATGAATACAATTGATAGAAATTTTTAGAAATATAAATTTTATTATTAATTATTATTATGTAATATAATTTTTATTTAATATATACTAATTATAATGATTATTTTTTTTCATTTATTTAAATTTTTATAAGAATAATTATTTTGAATGATTTAAATTATGTATAATATTAACCTATTCTTTTCATATTTATTATATTATGAATTAATTATATAATTTTGAATTGGTTTATAATTTTTTTATAATAAATATTTAAATGATAAAATGTAGAAAAATAATTATCATCTTAACCATAATCAAATGTTTTATAATTTGCTTAGATCCATCTTAATTCTAAATCTACAAATCTCTTAACAAGATCAAATGTCCTTTCACTTTAAAAGAGGTTTGCATCTCAAGACATTTGATCCCTCTTAATGTTTGGTAGATCTGAAGTTAAGATGGATCTAGGCTCGTATAGAGAGATTTGGGATGAAGGACATGTATTTTTAACCTTTTATTACTTTTTAATTGAGACCACATGTAAATGTTTACAAGTATTTACATCACTACAACATCTCTCGTGGTTTTTTCCTTTTAGATTTTATTTTAAAAATAATATAAAATAAAAATAAAAATAAATATTTATAAAATATTTTTGATTTGAAACAAGTTAATAATATCCATGTTTAAGAATCTGGTTATAATCTTGTTATATTGTATGTTTATTGTAAGTATTGCGTTGTAATATAAAAACGTTATAAAATTGAATTATAATTGTTTAAAATTTTGAAATGAGTTAAGGTTTATGGGTATGTGGTATTGATAAGTCAAGGTATTGGCACATGGTATTGTAAGAAAGTTTATTTAAAAGATGAGTTGTCTTTAATGCGACTTTTGAAAACTTTTCCTATTTATTTTTCCGATTTAATTTGTCTAGAATCCGATAGGAATTCATTGAAATCACAATTTTAATGGCTAAACTCTGCACAATCGAAGTGCCCTAGGGGTTTTCCAATGTGTTGAATCCATATATGCACTCAAAAAACCAGTTTAAATAACAAAAATCAAGATTTCACCTCAAATTTTTTCGCTAGATTCTGGCCAGAAAATCCAGTGGAAACTCCAAAAAGTCGCATTATAGACAACTCCTTTAAAAGATAATAATATCCACTGCAAAATGGGTGAATATTCATGGCTAAGAATATTGCTATATTGTCCAATATTAAATTTTTATATAATTATTAATTAAAATTTAAATATGGTACAAAATCCAGTTCTTTTAATTTATATGATAAAAATAGTTGTTTATTTTAATAATAATATATATTATATTTCTTCTTTCTAAAAAATTGTAAGTAATTTTATTAATAAAAAAAAATGATTTAAATACTCTTACATCTAAGTTACATCTAATGCGATCTCTTAGTGCAATTATAAAATAATACTATATTCAACTAGTTGATTTATAAGTTATTAGCACAACAACATTAAAAATGTGATGATATGCAAATATCAATTATATACAACCTATAATCTACATATTTATTAAATTGTATGATGAAATTTTAATATCAAATAAATCATAAATTATTATATAATATATGATTAACAATTAAATTTTATAGATATTAAATTTAAAATATTGTGTAGAGTTTTTCTAGTTAAATATTAATAAACGATTTAATATTGAAATTTTACCAAATTTATATTTTTATATTAATTTAAAAATATATAAAATAATTAATAGATTATAAAATATATAATAATTTATGTAGTTAATTCAAACAGTGGATTAGAAAAAGCATCTGTAAAGTAAATAAAAGCAAACGTGCCCAAGCAAAAGAAGTTTAAATTATTCCTGTGGGCTCATAAAAGTAAAAATACGAGAGGGCATGAAAGAAAATATATAACCTAAAAAGAAGCAGTCCATCTCTTCATGGTCCTTTAACTCACACGAAGGGAGCTTGTGGCTTACGTAATACTTTATTTTTACGTGTGTTCGGGGCCATTCCAACTCTGCTTTATAAACTGTCAAATGTTTGAAGCACAATATGGAACAGCGGACACAAATTTTCGTTATATTACATATTCGAGAACCTAATGCATCCAAAGAGCCAAAAGGTAAGGGTTGGTTTGGTCCATTAATTAGGGTTTGGCGTTGTGTTAGGGTTTAGTTTCAGTGGATGGTCTAGTTTTTTGTCTTCGTGGGTTGGCTTCTTTCAATAGTCTATATCTTGCAGATTTGGCATCGTTTTAAGGTTCGCTATTTTTGTGTGGTTTGAGGAAGATTTTGTTTTGTCTAAACAAAATTTATTTTTAAGGTTTATAATATTAATTTTTTGGGTTTATAATTTATTTGGGTTTATAACCTAGGTCAAGCATGGTCCAACATCACAAAGATTTTCTCAATTGAAAATCAACCATGGTGCAATGTCACATCGTTATAGATTTTTTCAATATGAAAATGAACCATGGTTCAATGTCGCATTGTGACAAAGATTGTCTCAATATGAAAATGAACCATGGCCAAACATGTTTATTTTAGGGTTTATAATATTTTTCTTAGGGTTTATAGACCTTGGGTTTATAATATTAATCCCTTGGGTTTAGTATTATTCCCTTGGGTCTATAATCTTGGTCAAGCATGGTCCAACGTCACATTCTGACAAAGAGTTTCTAAATATGAAAATCAACCATGGTCCAACATCACATTATGACAAAAATTTTCTCAATATGGAAATCAACCATGGTTCAACGTCGCATTATGACAAAGATTGTCCGATATGAAAATGAACCATGGTCAACCATGTTTATTTTAGGGTTTAAAATATTTATCTTAGGGTTTTTATACCTTGAGTTTATAATATTAATCCTTTTACGTTTAATATTGTTCCATTGAGTTTATAATACATAGCGGTTTTAGAATTTATCCTTCAAGATGATAATTAATAATATAATTAATAATACTAATAAAACAATAACATTAATTAATATAATATATATTATCAAATAACAAAAAAAATATTTTTAAATATTATTTAACAAAATAATAATTTAATATTTTAATTTATTTAAATTACTACTATATAATTAATTAATTAACAGAGATTAAAAATGAATGAATGACTAATAATAATTGATATTCGTTGTCCGAACCACCATTACAATAAAAATAAAATAGTTATTCAAAATAAGTTATTTAAAACAGTTATATATAATATTAATATTAATTATTATAATAAAAATATTATTATAAAATTAATATTTTATATGCATTTTCCAGTTATATTGGATAATGTGGTTATGCAAATCTTACTTGAAGTAATAGCTCTCGAGCATAGTCTTATTTGAGATTGGAGGACAAAGCTTGTGAGGACCGAACCTCCCCATCCAACCATTAGGCCACACCCTAGAGATTAGAAAAATTTAGATAAATGTTGTAAAGTACAACTTTCCATCATCTTCTCGAGGTTCGCGCTGGTAATTGAACATGCGACACCCCCTACCTTGAGAGAGGGTGTTATATTTTTTTAACAACGTGGTAACTAGCAGACCTAATCTAAAGAAGAACCAGGATCAATTCCTGTAGTTGCCACTATAACACCAAGAGTACATCCAACAACCTGCAAGCCAAGTACAACTTTTCATCATCCTCTGGAGGTTCGTGCTCGTAATTGAACATTTGAAACTCTCTACCCTTAGAGAGGGTGTCATATTTTTTTTAACAACGTGGTGAATCGGTAACTGCCAAACCTAATCTAAGGAAGACCCATGATCAATTCTCGTCACTGCCACTATAACACCAAGAGTACATCCGACAACCCGCAAGCCAAATATACTAAATTCTTATGATTTGGGCAAGAGTCGAGACTCACGCTAGAGGGAAGTCTACTCCTTAAACCGCACACACAATCTACTCAATATGATTTGAAACCTGACCTGTAAGTTTCACCCAACTAACCAAACCGTCTCACCACACATCACCATTAATCTGATCGGAATTGTATCGTTTGAATGTGAAGGCTGTTGATCTGAACTCTGTGGGACGAGCATAGGCGTTACTGTTTTAAGTTCAACTTTTTATGCGTGACATATCTAAGATAGTGGATAAAAAAAGTCATGTTAATTGCATTTCACAGGTCCATTTTATAATCTCTATACGCAGTTAGTCCGTCTGCAGTCAAAGTAAGATGGGCATGTCGCAGTATTTCATGTCTTCCCAATGAGCATTGTACACTAAACCAAGTAGTTTGCACCAATATTTGTCGAAAAAAAGATGTAAAGGTTTTAATATTTGAAGGGAAGATATTGTGCTTAGGGTTCTTTTAATTTAACCTCCAAATATCTGTATAAAGTACCAGGAGTTTCGTTATTTTAGTACGAGGAGTTATATATGTTGGAAAGGGTTTTTGAGGACTAGGGTTTCTATCTCTTGGCAGCTACTCGGCACGAGTGTTTGTCTTTATTAATGCAAGTTAACTTTACTCTGCTCGCTTCCTCAACAGGGATTAAGAAGGTTAATTAGGCTAAGTTTTTACATAATATTCTTAGAATTTGAATTTATGAGTTTTTGAAAAAATTATCTACATACTTACAGAGTACTCGTAAAAACCCCATTTATACTTATACCATATTTAAAAATAAGTAAATTTACAAAAATAATTATCATCTTAACCATAACCAAATGTTATAAAATTAGCTAATGTCCTCATTAATTTTATTTAGATTAAATCAGCTTAGTAAAAGCAAATAAAAGCAAAGATACCAAAGCAAAAGACGTCTAATTTATTCCCTTCGGCTGATAAAAGTAAAGAGACAGGGGGGCCCCACGGAAAATATATACGAAAAAGAAACTGTCCATCTCTCCATGGACCGAAAGTTCCTTTATGTATTCCCTTGGGCTGATAAAAGTAAAGAGACAAGAGGGCCCCACGGAAAATATATACGAAAAAGAAATTGTCCATCTCTCCATGGACCGCAAGGTCCTTTACGTGCTCGTAAAGCAAAGGAATCGGACTGGTGGCTTCTTTATTACCTTACTGGCAGTTGCGTGCAGGTCCACTCCACCCCTACCTTATAAATTGTCAAATGTTGAAGCGCAATATGCCATAACTGGACGAACTCATTTTTTGGTTTGTCACAGATTTGAAAAGCCTCATCCTTCCTTGAATTTTGAGATGGGTGTCTCACGAAGCCGATCCATACGGCACTGGTTCACTACTCATTTCTTTAGCTGCTTGCGATGGCTATGCAATCTTGCTTTCGCGCAGCTCGAGTCGGGTGAGGCCGTAACGGGGTCTGCTAATTTTCCCGATCTTGGATTCGCTATAGCCGGAAATTTTGGGGTTTTTATTACGAGCTTGTTAAGGGGAAAACTCGACCTGGAGCTGGGCGCCAGGGATATTCTGGCAACCCTGAGAGGCCCCAAACTGTACGAGATAAATGACGGGTTCGGACTGACTACCTGCGAGGAAAGTCCAGAAAATCGATTTGGGAAGGCTTCTGTTGTAATGCTATCATTCAACCCGCCCAATTCATCGATGAAGCAATTTATGAAGTATATCTTCAATGCCTATAAGGTGCACTCTATTCTGCTTCAATGTTTTCCTTTAAAATCTCCATCTGCTGAACTCCTTCCTGGGATCTGTAATTGCAAGCTTCAGGATGGTAAATCTGAATGCAAATGCATTGTATTCTGGAATGTGGAAGAGATCATAAGTGTGCTTGCTCATCGGATGCCCGGAACACTTAGACGGCTGTCTGATTCCCTATGCCTACTGCCATGTCCACAGTGCCTGGAAACTGGGTGCCATGGGTGCAAGCAGGGGCAGTTGAATGTGGAGGAGAGAGATGAATCTGGCAGGAAGATATTGACAGAGGATGACATCAAGAAAGGAAAGAAGGCAGTGGATGGAATATTCCGGTGTATTCATCCGCATTCTCGTATGATAATGCTATCCTGGCCGTGTATTCCTCAGCATTTTGGCTGAATTCTCTTTTGGCAGGAGTCCGGTATCAGCGGCACTACCTGTTAGATGTGAAATCACTGAATGCTCTTTTGGGTGGGGTCCAACTCCAAGTGCTCACTGAAATGTCTCACTCGTTAAAATTACAAAGTAAGTGTATTGTAATTGGGTTCACATAATCCATGAAATGATTACTTGGGACTGGATTCTCTTTGTGGTGATTAATTATTAATTGGTTTTCATGGTAATGGTTTTTTTGGGTTAATTATATTTTAATGTTAAATGGTATTGTTTTAAAATTACAAAGTGTATTGTAATTGGTCCTAATCCATGAAATTATTACTTGGTACTGGATTTTATTTATGGCCATTAATTATTAATCATTTTTTTGTGGTAATGGTTTTTTTGGTTAATTATATTTTTATTTTAAATTGTGTTGTTATATATATAGTTTAGGTCCTAATTCATGAAATTATTACTTGGTACTGGATTTTATTTATGGCCATTAATTATTAATCATTTTTTTGTGGTAATGGTTTTTTTTGTGTTATATACTTTTTTTCTAATTGTATTGTATATTTTATATATAAGTTTAGGTGATTGAATAAATAATTTAATTGGAGGGCATTTAAAGTTTAATTAGAATAGTGAAGAGAATTGTACTAAATAAAACTTTATATTATAAATTGAATGTTAATTGGTTGAGTTTTATATGCGTATTAATTTAGAGTTTATATGTTATATTAATTTTTTAAAAATATAATATTATATTTCCGTGAAATATAAATAAATTTTATTTTAATGGATAAAAATTTATATTTAATTATTAATATAAATATTATTCTACATTATTATATAAAGATTATTTTATAAAAAAATAAAAAAATAAAATTAGGCAAGTCAATTTTTATAGACAAATGGGTTTTTTTTATGAATTTATTTAGTTAATTTTAATCCATTTTATAATAGTTTAAATTGTTTAATTTACATAATTGGAGCGTTTGAATGGGTGTATTTTTTAAGGGTTATGAATCTATTTATGCCTTCAAAATATATCGTGTTAAACTAATAATATAAAATGGAAAATTGTATTACTAGAGTTTTGTAGACGTATGAATTCGTGAAAAATCTTATTAAATTTATAAATTGCTATAACCAAATTATTAAAATAAAAATTATTAATTTAATAATTAATAATTAAATTTAAAAGAGTATATATAATAATAGTATAATAATTATTTATTCATTTAATCATTCATTATTTAACATGTATGATGATAAATATTTTTAAGTCTTGTTTAGTATTCATGAATATATTTTCAAAGCGTTTTAACAAATTGGAAAATGCTCTATGCTAATTGAAAATAACTTATTCAATTAGTCATTTTTGGATTTATAACAAATTGGAAAATGCTCTATGCTAATCGACAATTTATGATGATGATGATGATGATGATGAGAGTGGTTAACGTCCACTGAGACCAAATTGGTGTATCGGACCTATAATTTTCTTAGTCTTTAATTGTCCGGCTCCTCATCTTTCTTGGCAAGATTAGTGCTGTAGCTTTCTTTTTTTTCTCTACAGTCTTCCAACTTCCTTTATCTTGCATCTCCTTTATCTCTTTTGGTTCTTGGGACATTGGTGTCTTAGCTTCACAATCTATCGTGTTCGTCCTTTTGAAAATAGTCGGAGAAGAAGTTTGGTCTAGGAGATATGCTTTGCTGTTAAATGAAAATTTATTTTGTGCGGTATTCAAATCCTCATAACTGTTGATGCTTGAGGGGTCGTCGAGTTCACTTTTTTGTTGTTGGGCAGGGCTTTCTCCCTGCTTGTCTTGAGAGTTGTTTCTTTCTTGCCCTATTTCTTGTGATTCAGAGTTTTCTCTGATGACAGTGTAGTGTTCTTTTTGTGCTCCTTCCCACCATGTAGATCTGTGGTGGTTTTTTCTAGCAGAATTTTTTTGGGAGGCTTTTAGGAAATTTTTGGCTAGATGGCCTGTCTCAAAGCAGGATCGACATCTAAAGAGGACACTTTCATAATCGAGTTTCTGGTTCCACACATAATCTTTACTTGTTAGGTTTATTTCAACTGGGAATCCGGAGCTAAAGTCCATTTCCACATAGATGCGTGCAAAGGTGGTTATGGCATATTCCTCTGTTTTTGGGCACCTGTAGTAAAATTTCCCAATTGCATTTCCAATGGATTTTAGCAAGGAGAGATTCCAAAGATGCAAGGGTAGGCTTGGCAATCTCACCCAAACAGGTGCTGAGGTTATGACTGTTGTTGAGGGATTGAACGATGGGTTCCATGGCTTCATGAATAGGCCTAAGTTTTCTCAAAACCAAGGGTTGGAATCTAGAATACATTGTCTACTTTCAGGATTTTCAAAATCTACTATAAAGAAACCCCTAGCATAGGGGTAGATATTAATTTCATTAGAAATGACAGGTTTCCATACCTTCGAGATCCAATTGTGGAGAGCTGTTATCCACGGCCAAAAAAACATTGAACCGACAAATTAGGGCACTTTCGAGAAACTTCAAAGCCTCATCGAGTGAGGCCTGTACCACTTGGACAGTGGGAGTTGGGGCTTCACTGACGATATGGGCAGGAGCTTGCCCTCCAGAAGTGGACGGAACTGAGCTAGCAGCTATTTTCGCGAAGCTGGGAGCCATATTTTACTTGCTTGTAGAACCCAGCCGCAGAGAAATAAGGCAGAAGATTAGATCTAGATCTAGTCGCAGAAGATTGAATCGGTGGTTCGTCTATGAAACAGAAAATTAGATCTAGAACCCAACCACAGAGAAATAAGGAAGAAGATTAGATCTAGATCTAGATCTAGCCACAAAAGATTAGATCTAGAACTTAGCCACAGAGTCTCAGTAAGCCTTTTAATCCTAGCTTTGATAAGAGAAGAAAAAGCATGTCGTTGGGCACATTGCCTTCATTCCAAATCGTGGACGTTTGATCCAAAGCAGTGCTGCCGATTCTGTTAAAAATTGTCGCAAAGGGAAAACATAACATACGCCACAGTAAAAAAAAGGAAAACACTAGTGAGAACCAAATTTTGATCGCAATATTAGAGAGGAGATAACATGCTTCAGTTTAACCACTGTAAGATTAGCCAGACCTCCCTACGATCCCACTGTCATAATCCTTAGATTTGAGCTGGAGCTCGAATGCATACAACCCAGATCCAGAAAAGCACGAATAACTTATTCAATTAGTCATTTGTGGATTTATAGTGTATAAAGGTAAATATTTCTATGACCTGTTTTGTATTTATGTTAAAGTATTTTAAAGAATGTGATTTTTTTTTAATTGAGCTAGTATGGTCATATTATAATTTTTTTGGAATTTACTCTTTTAAAGTTTTGATCAATTTTGGAAATGAATTTCACATAAAGGGATAAATAAGTGATAAAACTTGTAAATTTATAAAGTTAGTGTGACAAGGTTCACAAAATAATAGTGAACTTAGAAAATAATGTACTCACACGATGGATTATAATAAAAGAAATAGTTATAAACGACAAATATATTTATTATTAAAATTTGGAAAAAAAATGTTATAATAATTAACAATTATTTTTTTAATTAATTACTAATATAATAAGATTAGAAAATAAATATCTCTCAAACTTGTTTATATGTCTATGTTAAAACATTTTAATGAATATGATTTATTTTGTGATTTATTGTCCCATCACATATAATTCTCTTTTAGTTTAATTTTATTCCCTTGGAGTTTCCATTAATAGCTCTTTCAACATTTGCGATTAGATCTCATATATAAGTGAGTGAATTTGTGAATTTATGAACTTAGTGAGAGATCCTTTGAAGCTAGATTGCATTAATAAAGTAGAAATTTGTTGTGTGTAAGATTTGGTTTTTTTTTTTTTTTTTTTTTTTTTTTTTTTTTTTTTTTTTTTTTTTTTTTTTTTTTTTTAATGGTCAGCTACTTTGATATTATGAAACGAAAAGAAGAATGACTAAGTCCTATTACATTTCAAAAGCAAATGCCTTTACTAGAGTTACGAAATAGGAACACAGTCCCTACCTCAACTTGTGAGACCTTGTTTCTAAAGTACTGAAAATTTATAAAAGCATAATGTCTGACAAATTGCCCAAGCAGCTTACAAAACTTACATAGCATTGGTGGATGGATACATGTTATTCACCAAAATTGGTTCACTAAATCCTCTGGTTTCTGTTCTCTTTTCTTACTGTATCTTGAGGAAGTTTCTCCTTGTTAGCTTTGATTCAGAGAGTTGATGTAGTCTACAGCATCCTCCAGATGCTTGCATTTATCCTTCAACTCTTCAATCTCTTCTCTTTGCTTCTCAATTCACTTTGTTTATAGTTGTTTATACCCTTCATCTCTAAATGAAGATCTTTGAGAGTTTGAATAAATCAACCTATCATGAATCTGTTAGCACAACATATTTCACAACTCTCATTCTTTTCCACTTTTTCTAAGGGGTTGCAAAACATCTTTGATGGATTGTTCACTATATTACTCTTTGGATCTATATTCTTTGGCTGAGAGCTTCTGTGCTTTTTGTTTTTATGGCCTTCTAGTTGTTTACTTTGATCTCTCTTCTTGACTGTTGTAGTGTTCTTGTTAGGGAGCCAGTGAAGCTGCTTCCTCTT
>APFE030851993.1:1780-27178 GCA_000404065.3 Pinus taeda
AAGTGTTGAGCACAACACTTTTTTGAAGGAGAGGGGCATGTTGGGTCCCTATAATACTAGTGATTACCCCATTACTATTGTAGTTGTACCCCTTATTAATATTGTTGTGCCCCTATTGTCCCCATATTGTTATTATTGGGCCCCATAGAATCCCTCTATTGTTATTTTTGTGGCTTTATATTATTATTGTTAGGTCCGTTGGGTTATATTGTGACTCCTTAGACTCTTATATATAGAAAGGAGGTTTTATCATTTGAATCATCCAAGTTTTGTTCATTTATGTAATGTAATGGAGGTTGCCCCCTTAAACAGGCTGAATTCTAAGGCGTTGATCTATCTTTTCTATCTTTTCTTGAGCTGGTTTCATAACACAATGCTAGAGCTCCATAAGGGGACCTTGAAGGTCTTATGAAACCTGCATCAATCAACTCCTTCAACTATCATTTCAATTCCTCCAACTCCGGTCCTGACAACCTATAAGGAGTATTTGCCGAAGGTTCCTTCCCCGGCTCTAGCTTAATGCTATGGTCCACCACACGTCTTGGTAAAGTTTCTTTGGTAGTTCATTGGGCATCAATCTACATATTTGGCCAGCACCTCAAAAATTCCAGTTGGAACAAGCATCCCCACTCCATCATCGCTATCAACTTCTCTGGTCACTGTTGCATATGTCTCTACATCTGGTTCCCGCATAGCCTTCTCCAAACTTAGTGCAGAAACATGTTGCACCTTGACTTCCTTCATTTCCTTATGAGTAGGCAAAGTACAAGTCTGAATCAGCATAATCTCATCGCAGAAGGGAATAATAACCACTCTATTACCCTTCAAGAAACCATGCCCCAATATCATGTCAAAGTCGTTCATCTCCATCACTGTGAAGTCAAACCGATCCTGCCAGTCTTTGATTCGAACTGGCACTTCATGTGTCAATCCAGCCACTTTAGCCCTTGAGTTCACTGCCTTGACCTCCACATACAACGAGATAATCTGCAGCCCAACTTCCATTGCTAAACATGTAGTCATGAAGTTATGTGTGGCACCCGTGTCCACCAATGCTTGGATGGTCTTGCCATGAACCACCAAGTCTAGGAACCCCAAACTGTGAATCCAAGATTTCTTGTCCAAAACTTCAGATTGCATACATCCCTGGTCTTTGCAATTTCCTTGGATACCATCTGTCACGCCCCCAACTCCTTTTTCACGAATTGCACAACGTGCGGCACCGGCTAAACACTTAAACATTTTCATTTCTAATTTATTTCTTAGACTATGCCTAACATTCACATAATTCTCCATTTTATATTATTAATGCGCAGAATACATTAATACTTCATAAAGCATGCAAAAGACGAGATAACACAACGTATGCAAGTAATCTTTATAAATTTGTTGTTTTATAAAATTTCCCCAAGAGCAGGGCTCAACCGAGTTATACAATCTTTACAAACGGGTGGTTATACTGCAACTCGGTCGGTCTACCGACTTGATCGCTGCACCGTGCAAGCTTGCCCAACCAACGTTTAACCATGTACAAGGTTGTCGTTCCACCGAACTCCGCCCAACCGTGTTGCGGGCACACTTGCCCACTAGTTCGTGCAGACCTATCGTGGGCGCACCTGCCCACGGGCTCATGTCATTCGCTGCGGGCGCATCGCCCACCTAGCTGCCCTACCCAGATCACCTCACCCGATACCACCATGTCGCATTCAGCCTTCTGCTCATTCTGCCGAAACTTGTTCACCCGTCACCCAACGACCTGCAGTTCGCCCGTTTGGTCTGCCCACTGCCTGCAATTAACTCCATTCAGCTCGCCCTGCAGTGCAGCCGTCCACCCTCACACTATCTCGTTGTTCCGCCCATCTAGCGAGCGCATCCCCTGCACCTCTGCTCGGGTAGTCCGCCCATACACTTGCACTCCTTTGCATTTGATGTGCGAAGATGTGTTCTGCCCTTTGCCACCAATAAACTGGCCATCACCAACACTTAGTCATTTTTCCATCATGACATTGTGTGAACGCTCTGACTCATTCGGTTGGCCTAACTCGTCATTCGGGCGCGCCCTCCAACTCGTAGATTAAACGCGACTAACTCGCCTTGCCCACCGCGCACCCATGCCGACTCATGCCAACTCGTCGGTTAAACACACCTGCTCGACGTGCCCGACTCGTGATGATGACTCGGGGGCTTTACACGCTCAGGCCTGTGAGTCCAAATGCCTCCATCATTATCGTTGCTTCTGCTCCTCCATCATTCCCTCGCTGTTATACTCCTCTCTGCAATCGCATCTCTCAATCCGTGAATCCCTCGACTTTCATCTCCTCCTCGTCATTGTCATCTCCTGCATATTGTCGCTCCTTCTCCTCCTCATCCTCATTGTTGTCCCTGCGTTCCTCGAGCTTTTTCCCTTGTTGTCGTCGTCAAACCTGCAAAGCATTCAATCCTTCCTTTTTAATACTTTTGTGCTATTTCGTTTAGGATTAGACTTTTTATTGAACAATAATTCAATATTTTCTTTTGAGTTTGCTTGTTTCACTTTTTTAATTTTTTATTTTTGAAAACTACAAAAAAATCTTTTGATTTTAATCTTTTGTAACATTGAATTTTTTTAGAAATCGATTTTCTTTTTTTGTTTTTCTTTTTTGTTTTGATTTTGATTTTTTTAATGATATTTTGATTTTGTTTGAAAAAAAATTAAAAAATGAACAAAATAAAAAATTGATTCAAATTTTTAATGCAACCTTCATATTTCTAAATAATTAAATCAAAAGAGAACTTTGTGCTCTCACATTATAATTTTAAATTTTTATGTGGCCTTTGACCCATTAAAAATTTCAATCATGAAATCTTTTGAGTTTTTTACATTTGTCAGATTAAAAAAATTAATTAATCATTTGCCACATTAAATTTGTTAAAAAATAATTAAATTTTTAATCTAAAGTTCCTTCTTGGAGTTTTTTGTGTTAAAGGTTTCGGACTTTAAAATTTCAAGGGGAATATTTTGTAGTATTAAAATTTTTAATTTCTCTATAGTCAAACACGTTTAAATAATTTTTAAATCATCTCCAAAGTTTGACTATAGGAAAGCAATAATTTTTTCTGGATTGAGTCACATAAGAAAAATAATTTTAATTCTATAATTGCTAAGTGCTTAGCATTTGAATTTCTTGGTTCTTCATGGTATTTAAATTTTTGAAATTTAATTGCTAGTATTTTGCATGCTAAGGTTTTAAGCATTTTCTTATGCTTGACATTTATTGAGATTGTTCGTCGTTAGAGTATTTCCAAGTGTGGTTTAATTACTTGAACTATTGGATATTAATTGCATATTTCTTGGTGCATTTTTCAAGTAATTATTAAGTATTTTTTCATGGATCTGTGGTAAATTGCATATCTTTTGTTTCATAAACTGAGTATTTTTTGCGCATCTGATATTAATTTGTGAATAAGTTTTTGTTCTCTTTGAGCCATAATTACATTTGAAAGAATCTAGAAGATTTGAAATAAGCTTGTGGTTTAATTGTGATATTTTAAGGGGTTTATCTTTCAATCTTTGTCTAAAGAAGTAAACATTTCATTTTGGTGATTAAGAGTTTTGATAGATTACGACACAAGCACTTATAATCCTCGAATATAAATTCATCTCATATTTTAATCATCTCGTGCATTTGCATATTTAATTAGTTCTACATAACGAAAAATTACTTTCAAGCATAAGCTTGGTCGATATAGAGAGAGCTACCCATCCATCTTTGCTTGAAAAGTCTGTTTTTAATAGTACTTAAAACAGTGACCTTGTAGTCATCAGAGCCACAGCGTTCTGCAACGCCAAAGGCTCAATACCTTAGTGTGTTTCACCTTATCTTACTGTATAAAGAGTAATTCATGAGAGGTATCGTTAATCACACCTTAGTGTGATTCACCTTATCTTCTCTCTATCAATTACGATGAAATCAATGTCAATATAGAAATGATCTAAGGGTTAAAACTTAGATAGGCATTTAACTAAAATTGACCAAAATTCCTACATTTCACATTAATTTTAAGATTTACATTTCATAATGTTAATCAATTACTTGGTCCTAAATTTCCTAACAAGATTGTTGACTCCATAAGGAGTCCATAAAGCACTGGTATCAATTGTTTAAATATAGTCAAATAATATAAGCTTTGTTAAATCTTAATCAAGTATTTGATCGCTTTACTGTGTCTCCCAAATTGGTCGGTTCCCAACTAGTTCTCCTTCATTCCATCTCCATAGGGTCTACTCTCCTTAACGTGTTGTAGAGAGACAGCTTAAACAGAGAGATTGGAGATCAAAGTGACAGCCCCCGATCTGAGCTATTATTGTCATGCCTAGACATTATGTGCAACAACAATAAGAATAGTTCATCCCCAAACCTTAAAATTAAAAGGGCACAACAAGAAAAACAATGTGCTAGTCTTGATGGATATTGGAAGGAGTCATAGGTTTGCCGACACAAATCTTGTAACGAGGTTGAATCTTTTTTTACGCCCAATGCCCAATATGAAAGTTATGGTAGCAGATGGAAAGCAAATTGAACGTGTATGAAAATGTCACAAGGTTAAATTAAAAATTCAGGGATACAATTTAGAATCCATGTTTTAGACATACCAATGGCTACAAACATTGGGTACGTTTTACACATACCAATGGCTACAAACATTGGGTACTTACTCTACCAACCATCAAAAGAAAACTTTGTAAAGTTTCAATGCCATGTAGAAAAGTATAAGTTAAATGGGTTTCAACCACCTCCAAATCAAGTTGCATCTTCTCATCAGATGATGAAGTTAATTCAAAAAGGGGCACCAACATATATAGTACAATTCCATCAAATGGAAATATTGGTCTCAACATTAGTTAACATCGAGTCTCCAGTAGATTCAAGAATTAATTCAATAACAAACAAAAAAATGTATTCCAAGACTTTCCTTTAGTTCAATAACAAACAAAAAAATGTATTCCAAGACTTTCCTTTAAATGAGCCTCTTAAAACAGATATTGATCGTGTCATAAAAGTTAAAACACGATTGAACCCTATCAACATTAAGCCATATTAATATCCACATCATCAAAAAAACACAAAAATAATCCAACCTCTATTGAGATGGAGTATTATCATAAAAGGTAGAAGCTTTTAGGAAACCCCTATAGTCCTTGTTCGAAATAAAGATGGGTCTTTCAGGCTATGCCTATAAATGTGAAGGGAGGGATTATTTGAAAATTATTAGTAATAGTTCAATGATGATCCATGACAAGTTAAAACAAGTTTGAACCCTATCAACATTAAACCATATCAATATCCACATCATCAAAAAAACACAAGAATAATCCAACATCCACTGAGATGGGGTATCACCACAAAAGGTAGAAGCCTTTATGCAACCCCTATAGTCCTTGTTCTAAATAAAGATGTGTCTTTCAGGCTATGCCTATAAATGTGAAGGGACGGATAATTTGAAAATTATTAGTAATATTTCAATGTGAACCATGACTAGCATACCAAATAAATAAAAACAAGCTTAACAAACATCAGGATCTTAGTTTGTAGGTTTCTGTGGAGTGGTTTTTGAGAAATTGGATTCGGATGATCCACAGTGTTCTTCATTCTTCTGTTGACGTTTTGAGTCTATACCAAGACTCATCATCAAGACTTTTTTGATGTACAGAGAAGAGGAAAGCGAGAAATAAATAATGTCAAGGAGGGCAATGCGTGTAAGCCGACTTTTTATTTTATCTTAATTTACTTTATTTATTTATTACTAATGTCTTTGTGTTATTATGTTTATTAATTAATTTAAGTTATTATTGTTTATTCTTATGTTACTTTATTTGTTGTTGTATTAATATTATTCACTTATATATTTAATCTGTATATATTGAAATCATTTTTAAATTTTTTATTTATGTGTATATGTTTTTATTTATTCTATTATATTCCATTTATATAGGCTGTATATTTTATTCATAATTTTATTAATTTTTAAGTTTATATTTTATTTATAATTCAAATTGCATTAATTTTATTCTCCTAACTGTATTAATTTCCGGTATTATTATTAGAATTTATGTTAAATATATCGATTAGTTTGAAAATTTTAAGTTATTATAATTGTTTATCTATTAAATTATTATTATTTATGCTTTATTGTTTATTAATTAATTGATTATATACTTAGATATATATGTATTTTAATTTTTATTAATTTATTTCATATTATATTTAATCTTGAAATCAATTCTTATATGTATGTATCTATATGATTATATTTACCATTATTCTATATAAGTATCATAGTTGTTATAATTTATTTGAATTTTATTAGTATTTATTAAATTATTTATTTGATTTTTTGATTGTATTAATCTTGTTTTCATGATTTTGTTGATTTATTATATTAAGTTTATATGAATTTTGTTATTATATTTAATTGATTATGTCTATAAGTATCTTTATTGTTTTATTATATTGTATTAATGGTATTATATTTAGCTTATTAATTATTTATATTATATTATTTATTTATATTTTTATTAAAATATGAGATTATAATGCTGCTTCAAAGCGAGAAAAGGGCTTTTAGGTTAAGGGGGAAGGATTTTAATTAAGCTGCTTAATATTAGGGCTCATTGAGGAACCAACTAGATGAAGGGGGGGTTAGGACTTTAAGACAGGGAAGATAGGGGGGAAGAGGGGGGGAGAGGCAGGGAGAGTTTAATCTATGGGGGAGAGCAGAGGATTCCAGTTTTTACTGATTTCCAAGCCTCCATCTCTATTAAGGTTTCGAGGGTGTTTAATGATCTCAATGGCTTCACGAATCAGGATATCAAGATTGAAAGTGAACAAGACCAATCCAGGAAGGAAAACCTGAAATAATCCAGATAATAATGCATCATCGAAAATCCTAGATAACCTTCTTAGTTTCTTAGTCTAAATAAATAAAAACAGACTGAATAAACATCAGGATATCAAGATTCAAAGTGAACAAGGCCAATCCAGGAAAGTTAAACATGAAGTAATCAAAATAATAATGCACCATCCAAAATCCTAGATGACCTTCTCAATTTCTTAGTCAATTGGTTTCTTAGCTCCAGATCTTTAATCTGGCATCCACATTAACATGTAATGCAACTCAGAAAGACAGGAACAAAATGAATGCTTTCTCTAATACAATGAAGCTTTGCTTGAAAATGTGCTCATAATGGAAATCTTCAAATACTAAACTTAAAAATGCAGAAGAAATTGACATGAAATAATCCGATCACTTATGAAGTTTCCAGACTGATAATTCTGGTTTCTGGAGATCTAAAAGCTGTATCAGATTATTAATTTGTTCTGAAAGTGTACCAAAAGCAAAATTTCCAATCTTGCTGCAAAGGAACTCTTAGATATTAGAAACTAGCATAAAAATGTGTTTAGGGTAACAACGCTATTTCAATTATAAACCAATCATTTAGCTTTGAACTTCCACAGCTGGTAACAACTCTGTTGCGGGGGGCTCACTTGCGTCCTCAATAGTTTTACGCCATGCATACTCTCTTGCCCCATCCTTGTCAACGATCTTGATGACAAAATTAGGAGGTGCAACTATCAATCTGGACCTTATTTCTAAAATACATTTGTCAGCGAACTCTACTGCCTCCTCCACAGACATCCCTTTGTGATAATATCTGTCCATCATTGATAAAGAAAAATATGCTCCTAAAGAAGCAAACGGCCAAGTACAAATTAGCAAACAGCAGCTTAGACCAAGAAAAGAATTTGTAGACATAGAGACGTACATATAAAATACCAGCCAAAAAATGGTAGAGCAGAATCCAAAAATGTGTAGTAATTCTGTAGATGCTTACCATATCCAAATGCTACTTTATCAACCTTGTGAAGAGTTGCAATGTAGTCAATATAGTACAGTGATGGACCAACATCCTTGTCAAATCCCGCCAAAAGTAAATTCACAGAATACGGGTTCTGCATCCAGATAACTAAGATTAAAAGATCAAACATTAAAAATAATATTCAATTAAAAAAAACTGCTAAATTGATTCTTCAAAAAACTAAATCAAATTTAAGTCAGAATTGTCAATTCACCAACAAATACATTAACAAGGCAAACAAAAGGAGATATTGCCTTTCCAGAATGAGGCAATAGAGAAAACAGAACAATCCTGCTGAAGAAAAGGTCACAATTGCTGACTTGGAATTGTGCCTCCTTTGCCAAATTTAATGGCAAAAGAAAATATATCAACAAAACTCAGTGAACTTTTGCCAAAGAAAATGAAGTTTGTCAAATCTCATGCATTGGAAAATTTAATAATTGGAATATTGGTGAATTTTATACTTTGTTTTGCACTGGCAAATGTTGAATTTAATTGCTCTCAAATTAAAACACCAACCAGGCAACTTAGAGTTAGGATACAACTTTTAATGCCACTGGTAATGCAAATAGACATGAGAGAACACAAACTACAAGAAGAAACAATGGGAGAAATTTGTGGATTTCATTCGTTCACAAACAGTGTGCATAATTTCAAAGGGCTGCCCACTGACCAGACCCAGTCCTGCCCCCTTAATATTTCAAAATCTATTCAAAGCTAGAACCAAGCTCTCAACTGTCCCATGAATTAGCATGAGTCACAGGTATCTTAAACATAAACCAACAGCTATGTTAATGTAACTTAATATAATTGATTGATGTTGATGATTAATGTCCACTAAGACGAAATTTGGTCTATCGGACCTTAAGAAGGTAAGGGATTACTTGGCTTTCTTTATAATTTTATTTCAGTGTTTAGAAAGCACTAAGAAGTGTTCCATGATCATCATAGTCTTGCTGAGTGAGAAGATTAGGAAGGTTGGTAGTGTGACATATCTTCTGAAATTGAGATCTAATCTAGGTATATGCTGGACATTCCAAAAGAGAGTGATCTTCATCTTCAATCTTCTTAGTCTCACCAAAATGTCAGATTCTTTCATCCCATGGCATTTTGGGAACTTTCCAACCAGTTTCACTATGAAGATCATGAAAATTTGTTCTTATTTTAGCCATGTTGTATTTCTTCTTTACACTAGTTAAAACAAAGAGATACTTTTGATCTTCTAGATTAAGGTTAGTCACCTCCTTATAATATGTTAATTTTCTTTCGCCCTCTAACTCTTTATCACATCATGATTTCTCCTTAAATTTAGATGTGATAATATTTTGGAAATTATCCTTATTATGTAGTATGATCTCTTCCATTATTCCCCAATGCTTGAGCCAAGACTAGGCATCCTTATGCATTCCCTGCTTGTGCCGAAGGTGGTTTTGGCTGGAGTTTGAAGCAATTTTGGGAAGCCTCTTGGTTGTAGACTGTAGTTACACCCAACTAAGATCAGAGTATCACTAATTGTCAATTGATGGTCATGACATATTACACCAGTCATGCACTGGAGCAAGCAGTGTCCATGAAATGCTCATCTTTCAAAAAAAAACCTGTTAACAGGCATCCATAGACCATGCCATCTTTCACCTAACCTGTAACCAAGTTATGGATCACTCGGAAAACTTGTGCAAGTTTTATGTCATACATCACAAGCCCTTGATGTTAATTTTTCTTGAAGATATTGTGAATTACTATTCCTGGATAGCAATTTCCAGAGCCATTGTCTTTGGTTTGTGGTATATACCTTAGATAAAGTCTGTACATATTGTTGGTTCAGACTTCAGAAAATTCATCTAAAGCTTAAACTTTGCATCCATAATTGTAAATCTTTCCCCAAATGGAGTTAACTTTTATATATTTACTGAAACTATACTCTAGTTATCCCTTTGCTGACAAGCCTGCTGACAAGCCTGCCATTAACGGTTGGGGCCCAAACCCTGAGGATTAAGGATCCTCCGCCTGACATCGAAATTGTACTTTGTGCCGCATGATGTCTATATTTATGTTAGCCAGCTACCCATTATGTTTATGTTTTTGATGCTGATGTTTGAACTTGGATAACTGTATTTACTATTTTGCCTATAGGCCCTTCAGACATGGACAATTGTTTTTGTCAAATCCCTTGAGCTAGTTGAGAGAGACTTACTCTCATGGCAGCTGATTTGTGTAGCCCAGTTTTTAAATGCCATGTAAATAATTTTTAAATAATTAAAAGAACGCCTTTCATTTAAAAAAACTGTCCTCTAGTGGTTAGCCTAAAAAAGCAACTCCAAATGCAAGGAAATACCCCATTTGACAAAGTCAAAGTGTTATCACATCTATTAACTGTCTGGTGTGACACTAAGCCATATTTTGCACCCAGCTTTCATTGTGAAAGCAAAAGCCCAACGATTTCTCAACCCTTCTAAAACCTACTTCAAATTTTACACAGTATTCATGTAAATTTCCTCAACTGTCGGTTTATTGAGATAAATTGAGGAAAGCAACTATTATACAAAGTGATTGTAAGTTATTTCAAAATCCCTTTTTTCAACCCTTCCAAAGCCTTTACACAAAATTCATGCAAAGTTCCTCAACACTGTTTGAGGTTGAGCTAATAGAGGAAGCAACTATAAAGTGATTGAAAGTTGTTTCCAAGCATCCACTTTGTAATCATATTATTGAAATACTTCTGATCTTTGCACTCCCCTACTCTAGGCAAGTTTATAAGCTTCCTGTGTTTACCTGCATTGCAGAAACAACCAAATTGTGTATATGAACAGGAATACCATCCATTCAAACAAAATTGAAACTCTACAATCCCATTAACAATGTACTTCCCTTGAGGAGATAGAGAAAGAGTAACATTTCATCCTCTGTTGCCCCATGACATTAATAAAAATCACATAATGTCACTATACAAAAAGGTTATTAACGTGTTCCAAGGCCAAAAGGATAAATGCCTAGGAAACACTTCCTTGGTACCATTTTTGTCAACATATTTCAAAGTTTTGGTATAATTTTCTAAATACACACACATGTACACACCACATTTCCCCATTTCCTGATTTTTGTGGGGTCACATGTAATGTTCCCGGGAAATTAATTGCGTAAGAGACAAAATAGCCTATCAATCCCCATAGGATACAGTCCTCAATAAAGGGGAAAACCCCCAAAATTTCCAATTATTGGCGAGTTTTGGGGCAGCAGGGCAAAGAAACCCAAAACTGGGGTTTAGAGTAAAATTTACTCATCAATTAAGAAGAGACCCCTCTAGGAAATCTATAAATATATGAGGTTTGATTTCATTTGATCATCATTGGATTGGATCAATTATCTCTGTTTTCTTTGAGCCTGAGGTTCAGAGGGTTTCAAGACCCCCTTTCTCCTATCAATTTCAGTGGTGAAAGATTCCACCCTAGTTGATAAACTCTTCTCTATCTTGTCTTTCTTATCTTGTTCTAGCACAGGATTATTGGAAGCAGGTTGTCTGGTCAGAGGGAAGTTTCCAACTCAAACAAAATTCTTTCTGTGATAGGATCTGAAACAAGACAGGTCAGAATCATTCCTGAGGGAAATGCAAGTCTGATTGGAGGACAAACAAAATGAAGTGCTAGAACAGTCCTAATTTATGGCTATACGAATTACTCTGTGATAAATAAAGCATTTCTCGTGAGGCTACCCAGCATGATCTAAGGAATTCTATGAAATCATCACCTTTCTGTGATTCCTGGAGCAGTTGTGTGACTCTGATAGTAACACAAGCGGCAAGACAGGGTTAAGTAAGATAAGTCACAATACAAGACAGGAGTGACCCTGTAGCTGAACAGATTAAGACACCAAGTGTTTCTTCCGAGACACGTGCGGATTGCTGAAGCCACAGAGTCGAGATTTTGCATGCAGTGGCGGATCCTGTAGCAAGGTAGCTGAGTACCTGAGCTTCGAGACCATCCAATATTCTTTGGCAAGACCCAAGATCAGTGTAGAAGTGCAAATCAGGTCATGCGAGGGTCCCTGAGGGTATACGCCGGTGGTGTATGCAAGGGAATGAAGAGATCAATCCCGAAGTTCTGATAGAAGGCAATTCCTGTAACAGATGCGAAAAGGGGCGTGAAGGCAGAAGGGTGCATCAGATCCAGAATTTTGCGAAGAACAGGACTCTGAAAGCAGGGCAGAGTTGCAGGAGGAAGCTTGGCGTGGCTAAGTTACGCCGTGGTTAGTCAACACTGTTAATTAATTTATTATGTAGATTAACGTGAAGACGTGGTTAGATACATCATTTATTAATTTATTGAGTAGCCTAATGTCGAATCATTGAATTATGGAGTAAAAACGACCTTTTTAGCTTGGTTGAAGAATAACATCATCGATGAAGTTTCATACTGGGCACTTGGCCCTAAGTATTGTGCTTGACGGAAACATTATTGCTGTGAGAATTTGATGCTCATGCATCCATTATATGATGATTGAGTTTGAGACTCATTATATTTATGCATGTGTTGTTTATGAAAGGTACTACTGCGAAAGTTTTATTGAAGAAACCTTAGTCAGAATAGCAGCCTAAGAGCAAAATTGCCCTAGCACATTACAGTGGTATCAGAGCAGAAATCCTGCCAACCTAGATGGTATTTGGAAATGGAACCACCAAAAGCAAATTTCTGGGAAAAGTATGCAGAGTTTTGGGAGCAGCGAGCAGAGTCTTGGAGGAAGCTAGAAGAGCAGCAAGAAGAAAATATCATTAGATTAGAAGAATTTAACAAGATGTCGCAGCATCTAAGAAAAATGAAATGGAACAACTTCTGGAATAGTGGCAAGAAAAATAAGTCAAGCAATATTGATCATAAGACCAAGCTTCAAAAACAGGGTATAAGAAAGATGGAAGCAAAGATGAAAGCATGGACATGGCTGTACCCTCCTATAGAGGAGGTATGCAATCAGCCAGAATTATTTTAAGGTAATGAGGATGGTGACGACTTGTCCCACCATCAACTAGAAGATGAAATATACGCTGAAACTGCCGTAGCCAGTACACCCGTTGGTTGTGAAAATGACAAGAAATTGGGGAAGCATTTTGACAATAGAAGTGGTGCATTGAATGACTCTTCTGTTGGTGTATATCATTAGCAAGTATTGGCACAGGTTCAGGCCAAAGAGCAGGCCCAGACCCTTCCACAAATGCAGGTCCAGGCATCATCTTACCCACCTATGATGTCTTCAACAAGCACGGCAATGATGCCACTTAAAATGGAACATATTGCAGAAGCTGATGGTGATACTTATGGAGTTTCAGGTCAAAAA
This sequence comes from Pinus taeda, assembly GCA_000404065.3. Lineage (NCBI taxonomy): Eukaryota > Viridiplantae > Streptophyta > Pinopsida > Pinales > Pinaceae > Pinus > Pinus taeda. The sequence goes on from APFE030851993.1 coordinate 15,003, forward strand.
AAGATGCCAGCACAATCAAACAGTAATAAAACAATTGGGTGTCCTGAACTGGTTTCACAGTCTACTGAAGTCTGAACCTGATCAGAGATCTTCACCACCAGTTCATCCTATTTCAGAAAGGACTTGTGATGACGGCTATAATTGGCGCAAGTATGGGCGGAAACAAGTATCATCACCAATAATAATTGTGGAGAGAGCAGGGAGATATGTTTGGACACATAAAAATTTGTGAGTTCGTGAAGAATTTGCTCGAACAGTTGCATCTGCCATCAGTCTCTTTACTGCCACTGAGGTATTTCCATCAGTGTTACATTTGCTAGAAGACTCAAACAGCAAAACAAGGGAAGCAGCTATTTTATGTTTTAAGGAAATGTGTCATCAAGGAGAGCCTCAGTTTCAGGAGGAATTCCAACATCACAAACTTCGCCCACACCAGCTGAAAGAGATCAATGCCAGGTTGAAGAAAATAGAACCAAATATGTGGGCATTTGAGGGAATGGCTGGTCATTTTGCACCTTCAGAAATAAAGCCGTCTTCAAGCTTGCCTATTATTAGCAACAAACAAAACAATCCAAAGACAGACAGTTCATGAATCTTCTCTCACAGCTGGCAATAAAGATGTCACTAAGAAGCCAGTCGATCCTATAAAGGTTTATTCTGAAAAGAAATCAGTCAGAAGAATGGATAAGATTGCTGGGATGCTTACACCAAAACAGGACTGGTTATTAAGGATTGCTGACATGCAAAAAGTTGAAGGTCTTGTTTTTGGAGATGCTCGTGACTATGGATGCTTTCCAGCACTGTTGAAGCAGTTTGTGAGACCTTTGACTGTTCAGTCATCTGCTCATCTATCTAATATAGTGAAGCAGGCATTGCCATTTATTAAGCCTGTTGTCGGAAGAGCCATTAGGAGAGTTTGAGGCTTGTGCTGAATTGCTTATACCGTTTCTCTTTAAACTTATAACAGTCCTTGTATTGCTGAATCAGCAAATAATTGCATAAAAACGATGTTATATAATTGTAAAGTTGTTCGCATTCTGGAGTGTGCCAAGAATGATCGGAATGCAGTTCTCCGTGCCAGGTATTGCGATTATGTTTTGTTGGTGCTAGAATATTGGGCTGATGCTCCTGAAATACAATGGTCAGCTGACCTTTATGAAGACCTCATAAAGTGTTGCGTGGGAGATGATATGAGAGGGGCTCATTCTATGGCAAAAGCATTTATCGCATGTTTGCAAAAACCTGGCCAGAATGTTCGCAATGCCTATTTTCAAGTTTTGATGCTGTGATACAGAGACTTATAAAGGAGGAAGAAGGTATTCATAAGAGATACGCTTCTCCATCAATTTGTGACAGAGGTACACAACCTTCAAGGAATCCAGCACTGATAAATGCGAATATACAGTTTTTTGAAACTTCAGTGCACCCAGGATATGGGACCTCTGCTATTGCATCCATGGATTGGAGTGCAACATTATCATCACTGACATCTTTGCCTCTAACCGGGAATCTACTCATGACAAAGAGAAAGTCTTCTGAACAAGCTTCCGAAAGAAGCCATGAAGGCATTCTTCAAGCCAGTAAACAAGAAGTTAGTAACATTGAAAGTTTGTTGAGGGGTTTGGATTTGGAGAAAGGGTGTGTTTCTAGTATCTACAGTTTCATGGCCTGTTAGCAGGGATCTGGTCAATGAAGTTGGAAGAAGTTATAGAAGGACATAATCTTCTGTGTTTCCTGCCCAAGCCGGTGTTGGTTCCCCATTTGCATGTGATCTACCCTTTCCGGCCTCTGTTACAAGTCAGATTTTTGTGCACCCTTCCATTAGAGCTGATATATATAAAATTGGTATGCGCAGTGGTATTTTAAGAACTGATCTACTTGATGTAACATCTTCACAAGTCCCAATTGCTAGAGATGTTGGTAAAACATCTCTTTGGGGCAGCATGCGCCATACAGCATTATCTACAGTGACTACATCATACACAGCAAAAGATTTCCAATGATATGTTCGAGGTCAAGACAATGAAGTTCTCTTGAAGAGACTCAAAAGTAATGAGATTAAAATACCAACGTGTGTTCTTAAGCTAGAATCCGGTGAAATCAGGTGGATTATGAATGTCATAAGTGAAGCACTTTGCCCCATGAATTTGGCCAGCAAAAGGAAAGGAAGACAAAGTGGGCAGCAGCAGGACTTGCCATTGCTCGAGGACAAGCATTGTCGGGAAGGGGGGACTGTAATGTTCCCGGGAAATTAATTGCCTAAGGGACAAAATAGCCTATTGATCTCCATAGGCTACACTGTACAGTCCTTAATAAAGGGGAAAAACCCCAAAATTTCCAATTCCGGCGAGTTTTGAAGCAGTTGATCAAAGAAACCCAAAACTGGCGTTTGGAGTAAAATTTACTAATCAATTAAGGAGAAGAGACCCCTCTAGGATATCTATAAATATATGAGGGTTTATTTCATTTAATCATCATTGGAGTGGATCAATTATCTCTGTTTTCTTTGAGCTTGAGGCTCTGAGAGTTTTAAGATGCCTTTTTCTCCTATCAATTTCAGTGGTGAAAGATCCCACCCTAGTTGATAAACTCCTTTCTATCTTTTGTCCTTCTTATCTTGTTCTAGCACAGGATTATTGGAAGCAGGTTGTCTGGTCAGAGAGAAGTTTCCAAGTCAAACAAAATTATTTCTGTGATAGGATCTAAAACAAGACAGGTCAGAATCGTTCCTGAGGGAAATGTGAGTCTTATTGGAGGACAAACAAAACAAAGTGATGGAAGCCTGGAACAGTCCTAATTTATGGCTATATGAATTGCTCCGTGATAAATAAAGCATTTCTCCAGAGGCAAACTAGAACCCTGAGGCCAAGCGAAAGGCAAACCCAACATGATCGAAGGAATTCTATGAAATCATCACCTTTCTGTGATTCCTGGAGCAGTTGTGTGACTCCGATGGTAACGCAAGACAGTATTAAGTAAGATAAGTCACAATATAAGACAGGAGTTGTTAACTAATACTACGGGATATCATAATATTATTAGATTAGAATTAATAATTTAGGCAATTTCTGTTTTACAGTTAGCACAACCACCTGATAGTTGTGATCTAATAACTGTTCTCTGTTTGTATAAACGTTTAGTGATTTCACTCAATAAAACTACGATTTGTTTTGTGGAGTTTATTGGAACTGTGCAATGGTATCAGAGCCTGGTTTCTAATCTCCATGTGTTCAGACCATGGCTTAGAGGAAACGCTGGAGCATGAAGATGCTGACTGAGAGGTGTGTGTTTTATGGTGCGCTGAAGCGTTCGCAGCAGTCTTCGCAAGCAGAGTAACATGAGGGCTTCCTCTGCAAATCTGTCATCGTTGTCCGGTATGCAACATATTCGATTTTTCCCGTAAGGCATTACTGTTTCTTCTCATATTTCCATGCAATAGATCGGTTGGATGCTTAGCTGAACGAAATCCAGTTGTAAACAAGTTTCTATATTGACTGATTTCGGTGGGATTCTTTTGGTCAACATTTTGTGGTTCTCGAAAAATAATGTATATTCATGTGCCCTTCTCTTTCTGGTCTATCAAATTCTTTTTTTAAGACTCAGTCCATTTTGACAAGAGGAAGAGGTGAGGCATTTCATTGTTGTTCTAATATATTGCAAAAATCACATCGCAGACAGACCCCTCTATAACTACCCACCTGCTGCAGTAAAAGCGCAGGTTTTTTGTCCCGAACAGGTTTTGACAGCATTACATTTTTTTATACAACTTGCATATACAGCCTCCACATTGTACATCAGATGTATTTTTATTTACACAGTTTGTTCATTAAAGATTGAACTCAAACAAATTTTCTGGAGTTTTTTTTAATCTCATTAAGAAAAATGACATCCATAATTTCTCTGGTTGGAATTGTTCTTTCTGGGAAAGAAAATTACCCAGAATGGATAAGAAAGTTAAAGAGTGCATTAATTTTTAATGATTTGTGGCAAAATGTTTGTCAAGGGAAGAAAGACACAGCAGATAAAGAAATTGCACCAGAAGCTCCCAAAGATGAAAAACAATGTGCCATCTGGGAAGTCAAGAATAACAAAGCCTATGCTATGATTACAGCATCAGTTTTAGAAGAGGCAAGCAGATATATTCATTCATGTAAGACAGCATTTGAAGCGTTGCAGATATTAAAGGAACTCTATGATTCACATTCAGAATTAGAGATTATTCAATTGTTATTAAAGTTATTTAATTTTGGAGATGAAGGACAATGATCCAATGAGATTGGCTTCTGAAATTAAGGCTATCTTCCATGATATAGAAGCCACAAGTGTTAAAGTAGACTTACAGTTAACTGTCTTCATCAAAGCCTTGCACCCTGCTATTCTCACTTCTTGGAATCTCTCCAAGCTAGTGGACAATTAAGGGACATCACTTTTGATAAACTAGTGAATAAAATTGCAGAAAGAGAAAAGGCTTTTGGAAAAAAGGAGCCTGTTTCTAATTTAAATATAGAGCCCTTGTGTCATGCACAAAATGAACAAAAATCACAAGGTGAATCTGCTAGAGGTGGCAAGAATCCCAGAGGCAGGGGGGGCAACAATAACAATAATCCGGCTGATAGACAACAAAATGACCAGACACGAATTTTCAATCTAATAAACCAAATATCAGATGTTATAGATGTGGCAAAATTGGTCATAGTTCAGTTAAATGCATGGTTCGTTGGGAGAAGATTAATAATGAAAAGATAGTACAAATTTAATGAAAAGAAAGAGCAGCCACCTTCTGACAGAAGTAAAACAAATGAATCTGCTCATTATATAGTCTCTCACTGCAATTTCAACATTGATAATGTTTTTAATACTGCATTTTCTTCATGGGAGGACAGTTGGATATTAAATTCAGTGATAATGTTGATGGTGTTGTATATTTCACTGATAAATCTGAAGTTAAACCATCAGGAATTAGATCAATTAGATTAAAGATTCCACATTTAGCAGATTATGTTTTAAAGAATGTTCTTTATATACCACAATTTCAGAGAAACTTAATGTCCCTCATTCATATTAGACAACAAGAACATTCAATCCATATTTTTTATGGCATTATTGAAATCCGCAAAGCAAGTGATAATTCAGTAATTATGATTGGTGTAGAAGAAGGTGCATTGTTGAAATTAATAGCACTCCATCTACTACACCATTTGCTACAAATTCAGCTCTATTAGTGCAGCAAAATAATATTTTGCCTTCTAGTTTATTATGGCATGCAAGATTTGGTCACATCAGCTATAACAGCATTAGAATTATGAAAGAGCAAGGCATTAAAGGTCTCCCCACTATTCCAAGAAAGCTCACACCATGTGACGCTTGCATTTTGGAGAAACATTGTAAACAACCATTTTTGAGTTCTGTTTCAAGATCTTCCAGAAAATTAAATCTTATACATTCAGATTTATGTGGACCTATGCCTATACCAACTGCCAATGAAAATAAATATATACTCACCTTTATTGATGATTATTCGAGGATATGTTGGGTTTATCTTTTGAAGGTACAAAAATATAAAGATAGAAGAACAAAAAAAAAAATTTAAAATTAAAAATAAAAAATAAAAAAACAACAACGACAAGAAGTTTTTGATATGTTCAAAACATTTCTTGCTATGGTTAAAAATGAAACTCAACAGAATATTGGTATATCACTGTTAAAATTGGCAACTAGGGCCAAACTCCATGTGGGTCATCTTATTAATGGCAGCTGATATTTTTATTGGATCCCTCTCATCGGGAGGTGTAGGATTGATCTAAAGATCATCCGATTCCAATAATCCAATAAGTATTCATGGAGATATGAATTTATTAGTCTTATGGGACAATTCGTCAAAGTCGGCCAGCAACCAAATAAACTCCACTTGTGCTCAACATTTTAGTATAAATAGAGGTGGCCTTCAAGTCATTTCAACACACACTTGGGATCTCTTTCTCTCTATTTGTCTTTGGGTTTTAATAGGAGGAGAGATCCTAAGGGATAATGCTGCTTTAATCTAGAGGGAGTGCCCTAGGCTCTACGCTGCACTAATCTAGAGGGAATGCCCTAGGCTCTACGCTGCCCTAATGAAGAAGCCCTAGATGCAGGAGGAAAGGGAGATCTAGCACGTTGAAGGAAGCCCTAACGCTGCCTTATGGAGAAGCCCTAAATGCTGCCCTATGAAAAAGCACTAATACGCAGCCATGGAAATGAAGGCAAAAACCTAGCTGCAGGTCTAAGGAGAAGAGATGCCCTAAACCTAGATACTATGCTGCCTAATGAAGATGGTACCTAAACGTTGTCTTAGAAGAAGTGCTCTACACATGGATTGCCCTTGCTGTCGTGAAAGGAAAATCCCTTATCCTATACGCAATCATGAAAGGAATACCATTGTTGTCATGGAAGGAATGCTCTCACACATAAACGATCAGATAAAGAAGCCATATCTTCAGCTATCCTTAACGTTGTTCTAAATAAGAATGCTCTATCTGCTATTTGGATTGAATCACAGTCATGAATGATAGATCCAAGTCTTATGATAAATGTTGTAACATTATAGACAACATAGTATATGACAGAAGGATGTATGGCGCAGCAGTATGGACAGAAATATGTATGGTGCAACAGTGGGACAACAACGCTACATGGTGCTGCAATGATACAGCAATGGGACAGCAAAGGCAACTTGGTGCAGTATGGTACAGCAATGGAACAAAAATGGTCAAAGGCATATAGTGCACAATGGGACAGTAATGGTACAATGGTACAACATGGGGCAACTAGTATTTAGTGCAGCAAATTCATGGCGTTGTTATGGTATGGCAAAGCACAACAGGGCAGCCATGACATTGTGCAGAAGTGGCACAATGGGACAGTGATCACATAGTGCAGCAGTGGCAAAACGAGACAGCCATGACATTGTGCAGCAGTGGCACCATAGGACAGCAAGCATGTGCAGCATGGTGCAGCATGATGATGAGATGAAGCACAATGATAGGTGAAGAAGTCACCCTGGAAAATCAATTGAAGCAGCATGTCTTCTGATCTCATGTATCACCTTGTTAGAGATGATCTATGCTCTTATCTAAATAAGTCAAAGTGTTGACTTATGTTGTAAATGTACTATCTCTCTCTCTCTGCTGAACTATTGAAGAACATATAAAAAGAATTGATCAAGGGTTTCCCCACATTGGGGTTTGTCGCTAGCTAGCGCCACATCTTGTGTCCTCTTGTCTTGGCTTGTCTTCTGCGATTTATGTTTATGTTCTATATGCAGTTCACTTTAACGCTGATGTGATTGTTAATCTGAAAAAGACATTGAGCTAACTATGAAAATTGAAATAAATTGCTCTAAGCATAGAACATACCTAAACTTAACATGGTATCAGCGTTGAGCTGAAGACAAAGGCCAAGCAAGAGTGAAAGAGCAATCACTAAAGACAGCTAGGAAAGGACAAAAGGATCAATGGATTCCTCATCCCTCTTCAAATTCACCAAAGGTAAAGTCGAAGCAGAGTATATCATCAAAATGGCGCAGTGAAAGCTTTTGATGGCCTACCTACAGACCACATCAATGGGAAATCCGGATCTTAGGGTGAAAGGAAAGGCAAATGTCTTGCTTACAATAAGTTCGACCATTACGCAGAGTGTCCAAATGGCAGGGACACATCTATTGATGAAGAAAATCATTCCAGGGACATCTTCAATGATCGAAGGAATGACAGATAATGCAGGTCATCAAGGAAACGGTCGACTCTTCAAGGAAAGCAAGGAACCCCAAGTATGAAGAATCAAATGTTGTTTCTGATTAGATAAAGAAGCGTTATCTTGTAATGGCCCTCTCCTTCAAATTCTGTGGGAATCTGGCTTATTGATTATAGTACTTCAAGGCACTTCATCGGATAGAAGGGTGCTCTCTTGAATTTGGTAAGAAACAATCGTGGGATTATACTTGGAGTCGATGCCACCAATCCCGAAAAGGGTGTAGGAAATGTTACCCCTCAATTGAATGAGAGTAACTCGATTCATTTACAGAATCTCTTTTATGTACCTGATCGCAAGAAGAACCTAGTGTCCATTTCGACAATGGAAGTCAAAGGTTTCAAGGTGGCATTCATCGATGGAAAGGTACGTGTTTGAAAATAGAATTTTCAAAGATGCTTTTACTCTTGGGTTTAGGGTTGGCAATTTGTACCAAGTTGCGGGATGGTCCATTAGGGACCATGTCAGTTGACACATGTCACCTATAGCACCGGAGGTCTACTTATTGTGGGGCCCTACCCGATGTGAATCAGATGGTGACTAGGATGCATGAATTCAAAAGGAGCATGAAGGTACATGTCTGAGATGTACTATAGGAAAATCTTACAAAGGAAACATTCCCCTCATGTAGCAAGTTCACAGGCTTGGAACAACCTGAGGGGTTTGAGATTCATCGAGAATCTCATGTATGCAGGTGGAAGAAAGCCCTTTATGGCTTGAAGCAAATCACCCTGGGTTTAATATGAAAGGATTGATAGCTGTCAAATGAAGTTGAGATTCACTAAGAGTGAAGCTAATCCAAACCATTGTTTGAAGATTGTGGACGATAGACCTCTCATACCGGCACCTTCTAAGAACAACCTATTTCTGATAGGTGCAAACCCTCTCACTTGCAGAAGTAAGAGGGAGTTGGATTCCGGATGTGGAATGGTAAACTGCAAGCCCGTGACTACCTCGAGGATCTTAACTTTCAGAAGTTATATGGTGATGATGTTGAATCAGATTTGGGAAATGCCTCTGAGTTTCATAAACTCATTTGCATTGATGTTCTTAGTGAACTTTTGTCCGTATATATGTTTTGCAATTAGCATGGTGAGCTCATATTTGGTTGAGCCTCACTGGATTGGTTCCAAGAATCTTTTGAGATATCTTCGGGGCACAATCTCTCATGGATTGAGATACACTGCCAGAAATATGAAGCTGCATGATTATTCGAATGTTGACTGGCAGGCAGTGTGGAGGATCACTAGAGCACTTCTCAGTGCTGGTTCTCTTTGGATTCTACTTCGATATCATGGATGAGCAGGAAGCAGAAGTCAGTTGCTATAAGCACCACCGAGACTGAATACATAGCTACGAGTATGATCTCGTGTGAAGTTGCCTGGTTGAAGAAGCTCTTCAGTGAGTTGCTTGTACACATGATGAATACCACTGTGATCCTTTATGACAACTAGGGGGGATTCGATTATTGAGGAACCCCATATTCAATGATTGCTCCAGCAGATAGACATCAAATACTACCTTGTCTGGGATATGGTAAGTCGATAAGCAAGGAGGCTCCATCACATTGAGACTGATGTGCAGGTCGCAAACATTTTGTCAAAGCCCCGGGGAAAGGTCAAATTTGTGATTTTCCTGAACGACTTGGAGTCGTTGAAAGACCTTTGTATACGGGTCTTACATGCTGCATGCATTGAGCTCTGGGAGCTCTGGGGGGCTTGGGGTACTTACTGGCGCAACACACGACCATAGGGCGACTCACCCTCCCCTAATGGTGCGTTGTGTACAAGGTGAATAGCTTAGCCTTCCCCTGTGATACCCCCGAGCGAATTTGGGATAGGATGATTCGTTCTCCTGTGAGCTAGGATGATTAGTTCTCCTGTGGGACAGGATGAGTAGTTCTCCTGTCGAGGCATCCTACCCATGCAGTCTGGGACTCATGGAAAGTACCTCTCATCTAATCAATGAGCAGGGAAATGGGGTTAGGGACCATAGCAGTACTATCAATGGACGCATCGTTGTATCTAACGTACTCCCTATGCTAGGATGACCTCCAACTGATATGGGATCAGTATGAGTGATTTGAGACACTCTCTTGTGATATTGATCTGGGATCAATAAAACTGACTTTGGTTCAGTAAGAGTGATATGACACACTCTCTTCAGATGAAACCTGACTTCGGGTCAGTAGAGAATGGTATGATACTTTCTCGATCAATTCTTCTTCTTCATGGTTCAGTGATGCAGAGCAGAGCAGTGTGGGGCACTGATGGCAGAGATAGTACAGTCGGACATATGGATCAGTGGATAGAGTTCTCCCTAGTTGAGAGGGAGTGTTAAAATTGGCAACTAGGGCCAAACTCCATGTGGGTCATCTTATTAATGGCAGCTGATATTTTTCTTGGATCCCTCTCATCGAAAGTTGTAGGATTGATCTAAAGATCATCCGATTCCGATAAGTATTCATGGAGATATGAATTTATTAGTGTTATGGGACAATTCGTCAACGTTGGCTAGCAACCAAATAAACCCCACTTGTGTTCAACATTTTAGTATAAATAGAGATGGCCTTCAAGTCATTTCAACACACATTTGGGATCTCTTCCTCTCTACTTGTCTTTGGTTTTAGTAGAAGGAGAGATCTAAGGGATAACACTACCCTAATCTAAAGGGAGTATCCTAGGCTCTATGTTGCCCTAATCTAGAGGGAATGCCCTAGGCTCTACTCTACCCTAATGAAGAAGCCCTAGACGCAGGAGGATAGCAAGACCTAGCACGGTGAAGGAAGCCCTAACGCTGCCCTATGGAGAAGCCCTAAATGTTGCCCTATGAAGAAGCACTAATACGCAGCCATGGAAATGAAGGCAGAAACCCTAGCCGCAGATCTAAGGAGAAGAGATGCCCTAAACCTAGTTGCTACGTTGCCTAATGGAGATGGCACCTAAACGTTGTCCTAGAAAAAGTGCTCTACACATGGAATGCACTTGTTGTCATGAAAGAGAAAGCCCTTATCCTATACACAGTCATGAAAGGAATACCATTGTTATCATGGAAGGAATGCTCTGACACGTAAACGCTGAGATAAAGAAGCCACATCTTCAGCTATCCTTAACGTTGTTCTAAATAAGGATGCTCTATCTGCTGTTTGGATTGAATCACAATCATGAATGATAGATCCAAGTCTTATGATGAATGTTGTAACATTATAGACAACATAGTATATGACAGCAAGATGTATGGTGCAGCAATGGTGCAGCAGTATGGACAGCAAGATGTATGGTGCAGCAGTGGGACAGCAATGCTACGTGGTGCTGCAATGATACAACAATGGGGCAGCAAAGGCAACTTGGTGCAGTTTGGTGCAGCATATGGTACGACAATGGAACAGCAATGGTCAATGGCATATATTGCACAATGGCACAGCAATGGTACAATGGTACAACATGGGACAACTAGTATTTAGTGCAACGAATTCATGGTGTTGTTATGGTATGGCAAAGTACAACAGAACAGCCATGACATTGTGCAGCAATGGCACAATGGGACAGTCATGTCATAGTGCATCAGTGGCACAACGAGACAGTGATAACATTGTGCAACAGTTGCACAATGGGACAGCCAGCATGCGCAACATGGTGCAGCATGATGAGGAGATGCAGCACAATGATATGTGAAGGAGTCACCTTAGAAAATCATTTGAAGCAGCATTGCTTTTGATCCAATGTATCATCTTGTTAGAGATGATCTATGCTCTTATCTAGATAAGTCAAAGTGTTGACCTCTATTGTAAATGTATTATCTCTCTCTCTGTTGAACTATTGAAGAACATATAAAAGGAATTGATCAAGAGTTTCCCCACATTGGGGTTTGTCCCTGGCTTGTTAAAAATTTATGTTTTCCCACCCCGGTTTTCAGTTTCTCCTTATTTCTCCGATGTAGTTAAATGCCCTTTCCCATAACCATACATTCAACAAGCTGAAAAAAAATAAATTTGCTGAAAACACAAATTCTGGAAATTTTACAGAATGCTGGAAATTGCAGAAATAAAAATCAGCAGTAATAAACAGCCATTAAACAGCCATTAAAACACTGATATTTTTGGTCAATGTGACCCTGGAAAAACCCCCTACAACTCTTGGGGAAAACTAGTTTGAGAGCTCTTCTTTATTTCTGAAAAAAATTAAAAAGAAAAGCCTTTTTACAGCAAGAAAATATTCAGCAAAAATCAGCGAGCAAACTTTTACAACTTATCTCAGCCTTGCTGAAAAATTGCCCTGCTGAAACTTCGTTGTTGTTACTCCGCTGCTGATACTCCGCAGCTCACTGTCCAGAAATCTCCCTTGCTCTCTTGCTCTCATTCTCTCAATCTGCTCATGAAAGAATTGAATCGA
>APFE030852000.1:0-13903 GCA_000404065.3 Pinus taeda
GGTATCCCAATAGTATGGATAAATATGGGATTTGCGTATAAGGTGAAGAGATAAGCAAATTTAGTTCAGACTGTGAACTCTAAATGTAATGCCAATTAGGAACTTATCAAACATGCAATCCATCTAACCAACACTGTTTGCATATCCCAGTGATAGACTCCGAGGAATTTACAGATACCCTTAGAATATGTGGATAACTAGATTTTAGAGATGGTAATATATGGAAATGGGACATAAATAACATGTCTTTTATTATCATAAAATAAAGAAAAACATTACAAAGATCCTTGTTTGGAACAAGGACAACAGAAGTGGCCATTTACATCTACATTCATGGACTTCACTTCAAAATTATTGGCTGATAAATTGATATTTAAAAAAACAAAAAACAAATTCCTTCTAAGAAAAGTCAAATCGTCATCTTGATCAGTTGAACTGGAACTTGGAGACTTTTCAATACCCATAACCTTTCCCATAGTCATAAAAACATGTCTTGGCTTCTTACCAGTTTATGATTTAACTCCTTGCTGTGTAGGTAAGATATCAAGCATCCAGCCAATCCAGACTGAAGTGTGCATCTACCACTTCAACTCTAAGCTCTGGAATAGCACAGCTCTTGAAACGCATCCATTGTTGTCCAATCTTCTCATCACAGATAACATGCTTTAGATATCTCAGCCCTCCAACTGATTTAGGCAGCTTCCTCAATCGGGAGCACTCTCTCATGTCAAGCTCCTCGAGTGTTTTTAGTTGTCCTATTTCCTGGGGAAGTTCTTTTAAGCATTCACATAGCGAAATGTCCAGATATTCCAGCTTACCAAGTTTTCCAATAGATGCTGGAAGCTCTTTCAAACCTAGACATGCAGATACGCTTAACATTCTTAAAGAGCCGAGCTTCCCCAATTCAGTAGGCAACTTTTGTAGAAGGTGGCAACTAGTGATAGACCACTTCTCAACTGCAGACGTGTCACAGATACCAGGGGGTAACTCCTCTAAATCACAGCAGTGGTCCAAGTTAAAATCTTGCATTATGGGAAGCTTTAGGTTTGACTGGGAGTTGTTGAACCTGGAAATATTTCCAAGCCCTTCACATAATCTCAGTGATAGCTTCTCCAAGTTCTGCAAGACTTTACTGTGCTCTTGAAGTGGGGGCACATTCAACTTCTCCAAGTGAATAGTCTTAAGCTGAGTAAGTGAAGATAAGGCTGGTAGACCGTTCACTGTGGCTTTCTTGTACCCATAATTAAACACTATGAGGACTTTCAGTTTCCTCATAGAACTCAGAAATGATGGAAGAAAGTATTTGCTTGCAGAAAAGAGTAAAACCAAAGCCTCTGCCTCACCAAAATTCATCTCACACCACTGATCGTCTTCCATTGCACCTACATAGGTGAACCACAGATGCAAAGTTAGATTAGAACATTATATGTTATCGCACACCCTATGAAATCATTGCATATCTTTTCTAAGAACTTTTGAATCAATGATCAACACCTAGATATCATTACATATCTTTTCTTGCAGATCACAGAGTGACAGCCTATTTGGTGTAGGATAAGGTTGCATGTGACAATTCTTTTAACTCACATGTTTAAAAAAACTTACGTATGCTTCAAGCAAAGCTGTTAAAATCACCCACCTGTGTGAATGGAAACAACTTGAGCATCAAACGCTTGATCATTAAGCAGCTCCCATTTTGCTGGCAAACTGTCCTCCTTTTTGGGCATAAGCAACCTCTTCCTACGAGCTATGCTGCCTCGGGATGCCAAATATAGGGCCAAATCCCGCATTACATCATGTTGAGAAAAGTACAGTTCAGAGGCACTGCCATAATTGATTACTTGGCTCCTACTACATCCAATTACCAAGACAACAACACAATGTAGAAGACAGAGGAAGCCAAGATTAAATGAGCTTGAGCACACAGCAATTAGAAATGAAGGCGCTTACCTGAGATTGCTTGTTAAATTCAACAGATTTCTGCTTGCAAGCTCTAACAAGATGACAAGAGCATCTTGCCACTCCATCTTTCGCACATAAACCCAAATATCCAATAATGGATGCACTGAGATTTTTCTATCCTCTGGAAATGACCCCATGGCTAAGAAGCACTCCCGTGCTTCCTCGTCCACGGCATCAATACTGGTCTCCAAGCATCTAAGAAGCCTTCTTTGTGATAATCTGATATCGATTCCCCATTTAAGAGCTTGTTCTTGGCACCCTCCCAGGCCGGATGAGGCTGACCATACAAAGAGCTTCCGATCACCTTCAGAGCAAGTGGCAGGCCTTTACATTCCGCTTGCACCTGTGATTCATACATCAGCAACACTAAGTGAAAATTCTATAGGTGGAAACCAATCAAATACCAAAAACAAAAGTTGTTGAAAGCATGAATATCTTGCCTCATAAGCTTAAAATTTATTCACAGGTTTTGTTTGGATTGTTTATGAAGATGAATATACAATTGAGTCTATGGCTAGAATCTTGTTCACTGGATTACCGATACCATTGTTAATGGCAGAGTGAGTATTAATATGGAATTATGTGAAACTATATTGATAACTTGATATGATATGTCACTGCAGTAATTGCTTGTAATTAGGGATATTTACGAGAACACTGTATCACATCATTAAATTAAAACCAAACCTAGTAAAATAATATATTGCATATAAATAGCATTCCAGTACTGTAAGAGACATACATGCTTGACTAGCTGCTCGTCCGCATTACTTGGAATTGATTTCTGTCCAAAAGCCCAAAAGCAGAAAAGGGGCAGAGCATCGGCATCATCCAGCAATGGCAATTCATAAAGCCAGGTAGAGGTTGTTGTGCGGATGATAGAACGATCTCGGGTTGTCACAACGGTCTTATAACCTTCACCTTCCAATAACAATTTTTCCAAAATTTCCATAGACCAGACATCATCCAACACCACAAGAGTTCGCTTGGCTCGCCTGAACAGCTGCTGCTGCAGCTGTCTATGTGCATCCTCGATATTCTGAAATTCAGGTTTCTTCCTCCGAATAATCTTCTCCCACATGGTCTCTAAAATTTCCTTCAGGTTCGGGGATTGTGAGACCGTGATGAAAATGATATTGTTTTGAAAAGCAACTGCCATACATAAGGATCAATTTGTTAGGATGGAAATTGCATAAATTGAACAGAAATGTAAATTTATTAAGTGCAAAAAGATAGCATAAAATTGGTTTGAATAAGTAAAAATGGCAATTACCTTTAACTTCTTGATCATTGCAGAGGGACAATGCCATAGTCGTTTTGCCAACGCCCCCCATACCATGTACCTCAACCACGGACACCTCTTTCTGGAGTAGAATCCTCTTCAAATTAACAATATTTTTCTCCAGTCCCACAACAAAATCAGACTTCACTGATGAGCCACTACAAGCTTCGTCAAAAGCTCCATCAAACATACCATGTCAACCCATTGTTTGTAACATCAAGGCATTTTCATCGGGATCATTGGTGAGCCTGGGAACGATTGTTTCATTCACATTTCTCTCATCCACTGCCTCCTACTCGTACAGATGGCGAAGACTCTTGAACTCCGATAGGATATTGGCCAACTGAAGAGATAATTGGTCAGGTATCTGGTATTGAACGAAGTCACGGATCTCCTTTTCCAGCTGGTGGATTTCAGAAGCATATCTGAGGCTCTGGAAAGTATTAAGAGGGTTGGTTTTCTCGCACATTTTCACCAATTGAACACTTTCTATTGAGGATGCTCAGGGACTTCTCGTAGATGGGATTCGGTTCATTATTTTGTATGTTCAGCAAACGGAGGTGCCCAACCGTTTCAATAAGGCCTGCCAGCAGCGATTCTAATGTACGGCATAGCCCCTTGTAATTTAATATCACCATACTGTAAGGGGTGTCGTCTCGTTCAATGGAGATTGGGAAGGTAAACGTTGTTAAGAAAAGAGAATTAAAAAACAAAAGAATGTCTCCTACTGTCTGTGTGTCTTTTGGGATGTCTTGCTGTCTGGGAGGCACATTTTATAAGGGAAACACACATTCTTCCCGACGCTGGGGCGTGGCCGGGAAGACCAGGCACCAGGTAAACGTTGACTTTTCAGCCTATCAATAACGACCACGTGGTAGAGAATTGAATGCCGCGTGGGTATGTTTTAAATTCTGATCGAAACGAATACACGACTCACACTGCTCACGAGATGATTCCACACGGCTGACGAGGCCATTTTCAGAATAGTTTAAATTTAATATAAAAATTTAGTTTATCATGTTTCATATTTTTATTATTTCACAATTTTAAATATTAATTTTATTTTTATTTTAAAATATAATTTAAATAATAAAAAATCCCAATGTTGCTCAGCATGCTGGAAATATTAATCTAAGTTATTGCTTTAAATATACAGACAAACGTCATGGTTGCCCCATCAACGATTGTACTGTTGCGATGATTGTATGGTTGTGATTTTGTTTTGCGCGAAAGAACTGAAATCAGAGTAGAAGAACAGTGCTGACTATTCCACAACACATTAGAGAGTTTAAGGTATTTAGTAAATTTTGGTAAATAGATATAGTTAATTGTTTACATTCTACAATATTTGTAAGTTCAGAAAATTATTTGAGAGTTTAAGGTATTTAATAAATTTTGGTAAATAGATATAGTTAATCGTCCACATTCTACCATACTTGCAAGTTCAGAACACTATTTGTTATGTAAAATTGTCTAAGTTGTGTATTAAATATTTTCTGTGTATATATTAATGTTAAATTTGTATGTTTAGATAAATATGATTGTAAAAAGTTATTTATGGTGAAAGTTTTTGAGGGGAAAATCATGGAGCAATTTGTGGTTGACTAGAGACTTTTACAAACAGTTATGCAGTTACTCCGCAACCTAGTGAAGTGTAAATAGCAATAAGTTCTTTTATTTTTACTTAAGGCGCTGCAGCGTCCATTTATCATGAGAATGGATTCTCATGTCTTATATTATAATAAAAAATACATTATGTTATAATGTGGTATTAAAACTTCATTAGTAGATTTACTGCAACCATTTGTTTTTACTCTGTTTTGGACTAAATGAATTCTGTGTTTTATTAAATCTCTGCGTAGAAATTTGCCTTTATCAACCAAACTCCTCTCCTCTGCCTTTGCGAAATTTTTCCTAACACAGCACAAAAAGAACTCATTAAGAAATTTCATTGAAAAGGAAAATAATGTTGCGCACTATACCGCGAAATGATCGGCATTGTGTGTTCTTCTGGAACGTGAATCGGTCACACAGATTGGTTGGCGGTTGAACGATGAATTTGTCTATTTGCTTCGTGCAACTTTCTTAAACGTTTCCGTCACCCGGATTTGTTGAATAATGAATTTACAACAACTCTCTTAATGGTTTCCGTCACACGGATTTGTTGAACAATGAATTTCCTACAGCTCTCTTAATCGTTTCGTGGATCGTTGATGGCGTGTCCGCGGTCACCGAGACTGGTCAGCCGTTGGATTTGTTGAACAATGAATTTCCTACAGCTCTCTTAATCGTTTCGTGGATCGTTGATGGCGTGTCCGCGGTCACCGAGACTGGTCAGCCGTTGAACGGTGGCGGCTAACCAAAGAATTTGCTCCTTTCCTAGTTGTTTCTGCATTGGTTCCTTGCGGTTTTCTTACAGTTGCTGGTCGCGTGGGAGTTGACCGTCATGAATCGTCTATTGTAGAGTTGTTTAAGAGATACACGCTCTGTGACAGATAGATATAGATATTATCATCGCTCTTTTACTCCACTGCCAAGCACATACTAACAATGTAAATGGGCGTCGTCTACTTGTTAGATATTTTGGAGAAGGAAGTGACATGGATTAGATGGTCATGGCGTTTCTAGCAGCTCCTCTCCTCGTAGTTCGAGGGTTTTCCGCTCAGCTGCTTCGGCCTTGCTAACCACCGCCTCCCACGGACCGTCAAAGTGCGCACCAGTCCATCAAAGTGCGAGGGTATACCGAAGGGATTAGAATTTGACTCGCATTTTGCCCGTATTTTACGTTTAAATTTTTAAAAACGTATTTTTGACCCTTCACTTTTTATGACAAACGTTATTATTGCTCTTTTTCAAAAAGCTGAAAGCCATTTTCCTTAGCAGGCCTGGAATTTGATGGCACTTATTTACTAGTGATGTATTATATTGGCACATTAATAATTAAGACATTTTGAGAGCAAGTATGATGTAGTGATGTATTATATTGGCACATTAATAATTAAGACATTTTGAGAGCAAGTATGATGTAATATATTGATATATTAATAATTAATAATTAAGAGACTTGTATTTAGGTTGGAATTTAGATTTTATTATTTGTCAATTTTTTTTAAATGTTTTAGGTTTTTATGTTTAGAGTGTTATGTTTAAAATTGTTGTAGTTTATGGATTATGTTGTTATGCTTTTAAAGATATGGAAATTCTAGTCATATTTTTTTGTAAATCTAAGTAAAAACTGTCAAATTTCATAATTTTAAGTGCTCTAAAAGTTTTTGACAGTGCTGAATCTATTTCCACCATTAAAAACATGATTCAAACATCTACAAGATTTTTTGAAAAAAAATTGTGCCAATTCCGGCCACTTTTGGGCACTCCAGGCAATGCCTTCCTCAGTAGACTCCTTTTAAAATTTTCTCTTCAATAGTGGTGTTCTCATAATAAATTAACAATTCACTAATAAAAATTTGATTAAAAAATTACCTTTCAATAACATAATTATGTTTAAAAAACAAAATGACCATAACACACAAATTCCTTATTAAATCTTTAATCTTGATTTGAAATTGCATGGAACACTCAAATTAAAATCTTTTGAATTTAAAATCAAATTTCCTTAACCCGGTCATGCCATAAGATTTGTATATGTGAGATGTAACTAAGGAGATTTTGTGGTCATGCCATAAGATTTGTACATGTGAGATATGACTAAGGAGATTTTATGGGACATATAAGATGATCAATATAGTAAAACTATTGAATGTTACCAATAAAAACTCAAAAGTAGATTAATTAATATGATTTATGTTATTTTTCTAAATATAAACTACATTTTACCTTATATATTTTAGTATTGTTTTGGATCATGGGATATATTGTAATATGAACAAAGATTGAATGCATGGTATTTGAACATTTTAAAAATTAAAATGATAAACTTATAATAAATGGATATTGTAGATATCTTAAGATCATGTTATATTATTATTTTATTATTTCCTCCTTCATTATTACATTTTGAGAGAGTAAACACTGATAAGTATTAAATGTGGTAAACACATGCTCTAATCAAAGTATTTCCTTCTATTTATCACAAGATGTAGTAAAATCAATATGTGTGTGGGGAAAGAACAACAAAACCAATATGTATTAAAGTGACATTGAATAAAATCATAACAAATTCACTATAAAGGGGCTCTATATAGTATCTAAATAGCTTTTTTTTACACAAAATAATTTCATTGAAAATTGAAAAATAATTTTCATCTAGAAGTATTATTTAGAGGCTATACCCTTTTATCTAACTTGTAAACATATCAACTAAAAATTAAATATATTTAAATTATAATACTTTGACAACAACAATTGTGGAGGTTTCATGAAAAATTGTTGAATATTTGAAACATGTTTATTTTTCTCATTGAAACAAAATAAAGACTCCTAGGTAAAGTACTTGATGGCTATCCATTGCATATGTTTAAACTATTGTTAAAAAACACTAACTTATATTATATCACCATAATAATTAGTTTTCCAATAAGACTAAATTTGTATGCAAATTAGGAGATAATTTCTAATATTATTTAATATAAGGTTTGATACAAAATAGAAATATATGACACTCTAAAAGAGCACAAGAACAAACCACCAACCAAAGAAATTTATTTGGCAACGAATTATTAATTGATAAATATACATATTATTACAAATGATTGTTTACTCCAAAATCTAGTTACACCAATGCCCCAACTTACAACTCTCTAAATTTCATTGCTCCAATGATAATAAAAATAACAAAATGTCTCAAGTTTGGATGGAATTATGCATTAAAGCCGAAGAAAAAGGGTGATTTGATATCTGTGCAAAATAATCTCCTCTTAAATGCATATTGAGAAGGATAAAGGGAGAGATTATATGTCATAATAGCACAATGCTCTAATCTAAATGTGTCACATCTTTTACTGCATTTTTCAAAAGTTTAGCAAGATGTGGGCCACCTAAGTACATGAGATGATACAAATAGACAAAAAAAAAAAAATATTAATCAACAACTCATTCTTTATTATTTTAAGATTAATTTGAAATAAAAATGCAATACTTTGAGCTTAATAACACTAAATAAAAATATATCACGTTCAACTTCAAATTTGTTTTGTGATAAAAGTGTTTATGCTTTAAATTCTTTATTTTTAATCCTTATCTATATTTAATAGGTTTGGGATTAAAAGAAATATATACTTTTTTAAATGACGGGGAATTAAGATTAGAAAAGATTTGTATATCCTTGTTTGCACTTAAACAAAGCAAGGTGGAATCTATAATACGCTCAAATATGGATTAAGCATAATTTGACTAAGTTATATTATATAACATTATTGAGCTTAGGGGCTCATTCTGCAATCCAATGTGATGGCGATGTGTAAGTATGTCCATGTTCAACTTGGAGCTTACACTTGTCCCTCTTAAAATAAAAATAAAATATTCTTTAAATAAAAGAGCAATGGCCGCAATAATAAAAAAGAAAAAAGAATATCCTATGCATGTATAATTAATTGTACATATGACCTAATATAATTTCATGGAAAGTAATTAAATATACAAAAAAATGTGAGTACGATGTTTAAACTTTATACTTTTCAAAAATATTTTAACACTTGAATATTTCAAAATGTTTCAATTTCATAAATATCTATATAATATCTAAAAGACATGTTAAAAAATATTTTTTAATGTTTTATATAATCAAATATCCAATGTGGGTTATGAATAAAATATTTTAATATGAGTTCATATTGATGGATACTTAAAAATATATTAATAACAAAAAAAAACATTTTAATGTGCGTTGATAAAATGACTCAATGAAATGTTATATAATCTCTAGTGTTGAGATTTTCTGTTTTATTAAATTTGGCAAAAATCTCATGTAGGTGACAACAATAGGATTTGTTGCTATATTAGCTCCATTTTGTTGAGGAGGAGTTATTGCATTCTATATTTGTTGTGAGAGAATTTGTGATTCAGTTTTATACTCCTAGCTATAAAAATATAAGCCCGTAGAGTATATTGTGTAGTGAAGAGAGTGTGTGAGGAATTAAAATTGTTGTAATCTCCTGTTGAATAATAAGATTGTCGATGCTTCTGTTTTGGTGGATGTAGCCCAGATTGGTTGGGTGAACCACGCTAAATCTTTCTGTTATTTTTATGATTTTGTATGTGCTGTGTATTCCTTTTACATTTTCGCTGTGCATTGTTTGCTCCAACAATTGGTATCAGACCATGTTTTGGAGCTGGTACATGTGACAGAGATGCCAAGTCTGCTGCGGAAGGTGGAGCTTTGTCGTTGGCGTGATTTTGTGGGGAACATTCACGCCAATTTTGAGCCAAACGAAGGGTTGGCACGATTTATTTAGGAACAAGCACGCCCATTGGCATGGTTTTGAGCGTTATACTTGCGCCAGTACGCCGAAATCCCAATTAGCACAGAAACGCAAGGTTTATGCGAGCCAATCTCGGAGTGCCAAGCCCTTTTCTCTTTGGTAAAACTGCAATTTTTTTTTTTTTTAATTGTAATCTTTAATTTGTACGACAAAGGGATTTTATTATAAGGTAAAGGCATTTTTTAAATAAAAACTTCATTTATTAAAAAGTTGGAATTGGAGATTGTGTTAAAACATGGCAAAAACTCAAAATGCTCGTTTTGAGATAGAGAAGTTCAATGGCAAAAACAACTTTGAAATCTGGAAAGTGAAGATGTACGATCTACTCGTGCAACAAGGCGTGGCGAAGACTTTTTTGGGAAAAGCAAAACAACCTTACACCATGATAGATAATGAATGGAGCAACTTGGATGAAAGATCATTGAGCGGCATTCGGCTGTGTTTGGCGGATGATGTTTTATTTAACATCGTGTCAGAGAAAACTGCTGCTGGTTTGTGGACAAAGCTTGAGAAGTTGTAGATGACAAATCCTTAACCAATAGGATTCTTCTGAAGCGACAGTTGTACAATTTGCGCATGAAGGAAGGTACATCTATTACTGATCATTTGAATACCTTTAATACTCTTCTAGTGTAATTATAAAGTATAGAAGTAAAATTTGAATCAGAAGATAAAGCTATAACTTTATTATGTTTGTTGCCTGAGTCATGGGATCATTTTGTTACTTCTATAAGACTTAGTTCATCAGAAACCCTTGAATTTGATGATGTTGTTGGAGCTTTGTTGGAGCTTTGTTGTTCGAAGAGACAAGGAAGAGGTCAAATTCAGAAACCTCTACATCAAAAGCAATGATGGTCAGAGGTCGTTCTAAAGAAAGACACTTCAGTAAGCACAACGACTCGCGTTCAAAATTGAAAGGGAAGAAGAGTAAGGTAAAGTGTTGGTTTTGTGGCAAATCGGGACATTTGAAGAAGGACTGTTGGAAGAGACAACAATCATCCAAAGAAGACTCTTCCATAAAGAAGAAATAAGCAAACACGACAGATACAGGTTCGACATCCATTTCAGGTATGAGCGATGAAGTGTTGTCAGTTCATTTGTCTAATCATGATCAACATTGGTTGTTAGATTCTGGTGCATCAAATCACATGTGCATTCATAGATAATGGTTCACAACTTATAAATCAAGCAATGATGCAGTAGTTTACATGGGAAATGATGTCACATGTAACGTTGTGGGAATTGGAAGCATCCAACTTAAAATGTTTGATGGGACAAATAAAATTCTAACTGATGTAAGACATGTACCTGAATTAAGAAAATACCTCATTTCACTAGGAGTACTAGACACTAATGGATATAAAACTTTTATTCAAGGTGGAGTAATGAAAGTTTATAAAGGAATTTTACTAGTAATGAAGGCAAAGAAGGCTGGAAACCTTTTTCAGTTAAAAGGAAGAACATAGTCAGATCATGTTTCTACAATGTCTGAAAACCATGGTAATTCTATTCGTTTATGGAATCAAAGGTTGGGCCATATGAGCGAAAGAGGTTTAAAGCTTTTATCTGATCGTAAGTTACTTCCTAATTTAAAGTCTGTTAAGTTAGATTTCTGCAAACATTGTCTGTTTGGGAAACAATGCAAGCAAAAGTTTAAAACTGGAAAACATACTAGTAAAGGAATCATTGATTATATCCATTTTGATATTTGGGGTCCATTCCCTACAACCTCATATGGAGGATCATCATATTTTGTATCTTTTATTGATGATTTCTCTAGAAAAATGTGGGTCTACATGTTAAAGAAAAAGTCTGATGTATTTGCAGTTTTCAAACAATTTAGAGCATTAGTTGAAAACATCACTGGAAGAACCATTAAATGTTTAAGAACTGACAATGGTGGTGAGTTTACTTCAAAGGGAATTTGACAATTATTGCAAGGACGCTGGGATCGAAAGACATAAGACCACTGTATATACTCCTCAGCAAAATGGAGTTGTTGAACGCATGAACAAGACTCTTTTAGAAAGAGCAAGAAGTATGCTTAGTAACGCCAATTTGCAGAAGGAATGGTGGACAGAAGCGGTTTCTACAACTTGTTATTTGGTAAATCGATCACCATCAACTGCGATAGGATGCAAAATTCCTCAAGAGGTATGGAAAGGTCATCCTTGTGATTATTATAAACTAAGAGTTTTTGGTTGTGATGCATACGCTCTAGTTTTGAAACATCAGCGTTCTAAATTAGATCCTAAATCAAAAATATATATCTTTGTTGGATATGGCGATGGGACTAAGGGATACATATTGTGGGATCCTACTACTCACAAGATCATCATTAACATAGATGTTAAATTTCAAGAATCCTCACTTGAAAATTCAGATGTAGATGATAAATTGAAACAGGATAATGTATCTAAGCTTCAACACATTCAGTTTGAAACCAGTTCAAATACTGATGATAGTCAAGATGAACACGGTTCAGATGCAAGTCATGAACAAGTTTTAGATGCAGATCATGAACAAGTTTCATATGTAGACCATGAACATGATTCAGATGTTGATCATGAAGAAGTTCCTATAGATAATAATCAGCAAATTGTGGAAGTACCAGAAACATCTTTAAGGAGGTCTACAAGAATGAAACGTCCCCCTAAAAGGTATGATGATTATGTTACTTTAGTTGCTTTAACCTCTAACGATGATGAACCTTTTTGCTATCAGGAAGTTGTAAAAGGTTCTAAAAGTGAAAGTGGAAAGAAGCTATGAAGGACGAGATGATGGCATTAGACAAGAATGGCACATGGGATCTGGTAGAACTTCCTAAAGATAGAAAAGTTGTGGGATGTAAATGGGTTTACAAATTGAAAAGGGGTGTTGATGATACAAAGGACAGGTACAAAGCAAGGGTGGTCGCAAAAGGTTTTTCTCAGAAAGCAGGCATTGATTTTCATTAGATATTTTCACTAGTTGTAAAAATTGTTTCAACTCGAAGTGTATTAGCGTTAGTCGCTTTACTTGATTTAGAATTACAACAACTAGATGTTAAAACTACATTTTTACATGGAGATTTAGATGAGGAGATTTATATGGAACAACTAGAAGGGTTTGTTCAAAATCACAACAAGAAATTTGTCTGCAGGCTCAAGAAATCATTGTATGATCTGAAGCAGTCGCCTCGACAATGGTACAAGAAATTTGATTCTTTCATGATGAGTCAAAATTATATAAGAAGTGAATATGATCATTGTGTTTACTTTAAGAAATTAGGAAATGGCATGTTCATTATCTTAGTGTTGTATGTTGACGATATGCTTTTAACAATAAAAAGCATAATATAGATCAACAGGTTAAAGGCTTAGATGGCAAGGACATTTGATATGAAAGATCTAGGAGCAGCAAGACAGATTTTGGGCATGGAATTTTTCAGAGACAGGAGCAATGGTAAGCTGTGGCTATCACAATAGAAGTATATTGAGAAAATAATCTTGAGGTTTGGTATGAACAATGTGAAGCCTATGTTAGTCCCTTTAGCTTCCCATTTTAAGCTTTCTTCTAGTTTATGTCCTAATACAAATGAAGAAGAAGAATATATGTCTCGAATTCTGTGTGCCAATCTAGTAGGTTGCTTAATGTATGTGATGGTTTGTACTCGACCAGATATTTCACATGCAGTTGGGGTTGTCAGCAGGTATATGAAAAATCCAGGAAAAGAACACTGGTCAGCAGTGAAATGGGTGCTTCGGTATTTGAGAGGCACAAATGATTATTGTATCACTTATAACAGGAGTAGTGAATTTGTTTGCGGATATGTTGATTCTGATTTTGCAGGTGATTTGGATAAGAGAAGGTCAACATCAGGGTATGTCTTTACTCTTGCAGGTGGAGCTATTAGCTAGATGTCAAAGCTACAGAACATTTTTGCTTTATCCACTACTTAAGCATAATATATAGCTGCTTCTCATGCTTGCAAAGAAGCGATTTGGTTGAAAGATTTGTTTGGTGAGTTTGGTAGGTTACAAGACAACATCAAGTTATTTTGTGATAGTCAAAGTGAAATTCATTTGGCTAAGAATCCGGCCTACCATAGTAAATCAAAGCATATACCTATCAAGTACCATTTTGTGAGATAGGTTATCACTGAAAGGGGAGTCTCTCTTGAAAAAGTGCATACAAAGGAAAATTGTGCAGACATGTTCACAGAACCAGTTTTGTTAGAGAA
>APFE030852022.1:0-15597 GCA_000404065.3 Pinus taeda
TTTAATAGAAAATCTACTAGTGCACAAAATATAGACAACTTTTTACAAATATATACAACCCAACTTTGTTATATTAACAAACTAAGAATACAATAATTAGGTTTCCCGTACTATGGTTAATGGCCCTCATATATACACTGATGCAAGACAACAACTACTAGGGCTTGATGTCTATCGTGATGACCACCAATCTATCTTGAACAAAGTACTTTGACCGTCTAGCTGATGTAAAGCTCCTCACAACTGCCTTGGTCATACCTTGTACACATTAACTTGGTCCTTCAACTCTTGATCTGCAACAATGCCCATCTACCTCTATTAATGAACCAACTCCATTAGGTCATTGAACGCTGACTGTTAGTCCTTCAATGCATCAACACATCAAGACTCTTGTCGAGTTGTTCACAAATCTGTTTGTGAACAACTATCAACTGCGCACTACTTCTCCTCATCTCTTTTGGGACTTTCTTCCCACAAGTGTTTTCATGTGCTACCCGATGAAGACACACTTATGGCCGGAGGGCTTCCCACTATCACTGTCGAATGTCCTTCTCCAACAATGAACTTAGGGCATGGAGGAATGCCTAACTTCTGATGTAGATGTCCTTCTCCACAAGGCAAGTCTAGGGCTACAAATTGCTCCTGGCAGATTAGACCTTTGAGCTCTTTTTCTACCACTTATAACAATCCCTTAGTCCTTCAAGAGACTTGTTCCTTAAGGCTTGATGAAAACCTTTACAATCATCAAGACGTTGTTCTTTAGGCTGCTCCAACTCTGCCAACTTGGTCCACTCTCACGCTGCCCTCCAACAATCTATGAGTGTCCAATTCCATGTCCTCTCCTAGGACCTCTCATCCACTAACATACCATCATCAAGAAGTCATCTACAACTCATTGCTGCTACCTTCTTGCCTTGGGATATGTGCATCCTTTAGTCTGGTTAGGGCACACCAGTAACCCTAAATCCCTACTCCAAATCACTGTATTCCCTTGTCTAAGAAGTTTCTCCCTTGTTGTCCTTTTCTAGGTCTCCCCACACATTGTTTGAGCCTCAAGATCCTCCTTAAGACACCTCATAACATGCTGGTATGCTACAACAAAGGTTTCGGTCCTCCAACACAAGGAAATGCACCTTTGTTGAGGCTACAACCTTCTCTAGGTGATTGTAGCTAGGAGAGAGGGTCTCAACTAGCCTCTCGACCCTCACAAATAGTCCTCCCACACAACTATAGCAACAACCCTTCTCTGCTGCCCCAAACATAAGTAACACACCTCTAAAATATGCACAAAATAGTCCACCTAAGACATCAATGGCCTGATCTGGCACAAAAGTTGCACCCAAAAATAAGAGATAAGCTACCCAAAATAGTCCTCCTGGCCTCCACACAATCTGCCTCAAACCTACGGCTTTCTCTCAAGCAATCCACACCCTAGAAGGAGACAAACCCTCTCGAAAATTGGCTCCTTTCCTCCCTTCTTCGATTGACTCGGTCTTTGTCCAATCACAAAGATATTCTCGATGGAAGATGCACTTAGGATATGACAAATAACCTCAACCAACCCTCTTATTTATACACTTCTCAAGGGATCCAACGAATTTGTCAGGAGGGATAAACTAGCCCTAGCCAACCTGCTCTCCTTGACAAATTAGCCCACACATAACTTCAAAAATTCATAACTTGACTTATAGACCTTGGATTTTGATGATTTTCATTGCCCTCGGTTCCTCTAGAGGTCCTTTATCATCTCCATCGGTCAGATCACCAATCCCCATCACGGTTTAACACCCACACGCTTGGGTGCCAAGCCCATATGATTGGGTTCTAGGTCCACAAACATATTTGTGTGCATATTCGTCCAAAACTTACTAACCTAGGGTTTGTAGTACCTCCCAAGCTACAAATCTCAACACTCCCTCTTAGCGAGGGAGGTACTTCCAACACTAAGGAGTCTCCATCAACATCATCTTTGGCGAAACTAGCCCATCTGACGTCCATCACTGGAGCATACTATGTAGAATGAACCCTGTAATTTTGGTAGTGCCTTTGCCTTTTCTCATATGAACCTAAAGACCTCAACAATTCCATAGGACTTCTCCCTTTGAAGCTAGACTCCCTTTGAGTCTACACGATCTCCACTCCTTCAGCCTGTCATTGATCTCGTGTCCTACAAGGTCAGTCCGAGTTGCGGTCAAACACGTGCCATCATCATTGCAACCCAGTCTTGCAAGTTTTCATCCTCCATGATCAAACACAACAAAATCCCTCCAATCTCGAATATGCAACATCATGATCCAACGAAGAACCTAGCTTGCCAATCTGTAGTCCATCATATGATCTCAATCAAACCAATCTCGTCCACGCCAAAGAAATCCTCGAGTTGTGTCAATGATCCATGGCAAGTCAAAGGAAGTCCATGATCAACAACTTGCCCTACAAAAAACTACCATTCACCTGGCTCACCACCAATCCACCAGAACTCCTAGCCATTCTCTTTGCCAAGCTAGTCAATACCACATCTCCATGTTCTCAGTTGAACCATCTACTCCATGATCTAGGCAATCCCAACTCCCTCTGAGATGCTTTGTTGTGCACACTCTGATTCACTAGCCCTTCAAAGTAGCTCTGATACCATGTTGTTTTTCCATGATACTGGAGTATAGGATAGAATATTAAATCACTGACACTACTAATCCAAGTATCACAACAAGACTACTTTTCACAACAGAACAATATTAGATAGGAAATCTACTAGTGCCCAAAATATATGCAACATTTTACAAATTTATACAGCCCAACTTCGATATATTAACAAACTGATAATACAACAGTTTTAGGCTCCTGTACCATGGATAATGGCCCTCATACATCCACTGATGCAAGGCAACAACTACTAGGGATTGGTGTCTGTCATGATGACCACCAATCTATCCTGAACAAAGTACTCTGACCTTCTAGTTGATGTAGAGATCCTCACAGTGCCTTGGTCATACCTTCTACACATCTACTCGATCCTTCAACTCTCGATCTGCAACAACACCCATTTGCCTCTATCAATGAACTAACTCCATTAGGTCACTGATCTTGACTTAAAATGCTCTCACGTTGACCGTTAGTCCTTCAAGGCACCAACACATCGATATTCCTGTTGATTTGTTGACAGAGTTGTTCACAACTCCGTTTGTGAACAACTCTCTACCGCCCATTACTGCTCCTCAACGCTTTTGGGAAGTTATTACCAGTAGTGCCTTGCTATGCAGCTCGACGAAGACACACTTAGGGCTGGAGGGCTTTCCACTACTACTGTCAAATGTCCTTCTCCAACAATGAAGTTAGGGCATGGAGGACTACCCAACTTCTGCAGTAGATGTCCTTCTCCACAAGGAAAATCTAGGGCTACAAACTACTCCTAGCTGATAAGGCCTTTGAGCTCTTTTTTTTCCACTTCTAACAATCCCTTAGTCCTTCAAGATACTTCTTCCTTAGGGCTTGAAGCAATCCTCTACAATCCTCCACAAGTTATTCTTTACGCTGCTCCAACTCTGCGAACTTAGTCCACTCTCATGCTACCCTTCAATAGTCCACGAGCGTCCAATGCAATGTCCTCTCCTAGGACCTCTCATCCCCTAGCATCCAACCATCAATAGGAAGTTATCTACAACTCACTGTTGTTTCCTTCTTTCCTTGTGATCTGTGCATCCTTCAATCTGATTAGGGCACACCAGTAGCCCTAAATCCCTACTATTCCCTTGTCAAGCAATCTACCCTTGCTGTCCTTTTTAGGCCTCCTCACACATTGTTTGAGCCTCAAGATCCTCCTTAAGACACATCACAACCTGCTGTTCTGCTACAACAAAGTTTTCGGTCCTCTGACACAAGGAAATAAACCTTTGTTCAAGATGCCGCATTCTATAGGTTACTGCGGCTAGGAGAGAGGGTCTCACCTAACCTCTTGACCCTCAAAAACATTTTTCCCGCACAATTGTAGCAACAACCCTTCTTTGTGGCCCAGAACAAAAGTAATACTACTCTAAAATATGCACAAAATAGTCCCAACTGACGTCAGACATTTGCGCCCTGATCTGGTAAGGAAGTCACACCCAAAAACAAGAGATAAGTTGCCCAAAATAGTCCTCCTAGGCTCCACACAAGCTACCTCAGACCTATGGATTTCTCTCAAGGAATTCACACCCTAGGAGACAAACCCTCTCTAAACTCAGTTCCTTGCCTCCCTTCTTCGCTTGCCTCAGTCGCTATCCAAATCGAAGAGGTATTCTTGATGGAAGATGCATTTAGGATATGACAAATAGCCTCAACAAGCCCTCTTATTTATACACTTCTTAAGGGCTCCAATTGTTGAAATAAGGAATTGCTGAGAGGGGGGGTGAATCAATAATTAAGAAACTCTTATTCTTTTTATTTTTATGCTTACAGTCTCTTCTTATAATATTTAACTTGTGAGATCATGCATTCACAAATCAGTTAACCAACAATATTTCAGGCACACATATTAAAATAACAACCACATGAGCATAACACATTTGACACAATGGAAACCTAGAGGGAAAAAACCACAAATTTGTTGTTTGTTTATGATGTAAAATAAACACCCACTCAATTACATTTGTTTGTTTGTGAGCACCCACACACAGGAGGCACTGAACCCCGTTGTTTAGCAAGCACCAACTTGCAAAGAGGCAACAACCTCTTTAGTATGCAGGCACCAACCTGCCTTTGGTTAGCAAGCACCAACTTGCCAAGAGGCACCGACCTCTTCCGTATGAAAACACCAACCTGCCCTTTCCACTTTTCTACTATTTCATACAATTTTCAAACTGGAAACATAGGCATACAATTTTACAAGTAAAATACCAAACTATTGTTGTTCACATATTTGACTTCTGCATTCTGCCTTCTGTGCTCACTTGCAACAAATCTCCTCTTGCTGCTCACAAAAACAATTCCTCTGTGCTCTGCCTTCACTGTCAAGGGCTCTTCACTGACTGCTCATCAACACTACCCTCGCCATTCTCCACACAACACTCTCGCTGCTCTTGCTGCACTATCAGATAAGGCCCTCTCACGTGCTTCAACTTCTGTGTCACTATGCGCTTCACTCACAACTCAATTTCTCTCACACATCTGCCCAATGCTCTTAAGCAAATACACAACAATACTATATTCCACCGTAGCTCAATGGAAATTCTAAGTTTTGTTCCTGTGCTGCACTGAGCTCAATGTTGTCTCTGTCGCCATCCACATTGCTCGAGATTGTACTCCTGGCATGGCACTCCATTATTCTGTTGCATCACTTTTTCCAAATTCTGTCGTTGCATTAAAACATAAGAATGAGCTTCATTCATTTCACCATCTCACTGTGTGACTCTCCATGCTGAGAATTTAATCTTAGTCCACCTGCACACTCCACTAAGACTCCCCATGCCTACTCATGGCTCGCAAAGCTTGACTGTACTTCCGCAATGGCTTCTTTGTTTTTCATTTATTTCTATAATATGTGCACATGATATCAGGGATGGCCTTCTTTCAACATCAAGACAAGCCTAACAGTTCTTTGATAGTCACCATTACTCCTGATACCAACTCCTCTGTTCCGGCATTCAATCTTGCAACTTCCGACCCATATGTCTTTAACTCTCTGTATTACACTATCGGAGCCCAATATGTCCTGTATTATTTCAATAGTGTTATATTAGAGCTTTTACTCATCGATACTTTTATTCTTAAATACATTACTAGAACAAAGTTCTGATGTCCTTGGCCCATTTTGTTTAGCCCCTTTCTATTTTCCTCCATAGCACTGGGTGTGGTGACCAAAGGATTAGCCTTAAGGTGCTAGGGCATTTTGTTCCTACTCGGGGGCTGTTTTTCCTTTGTTAAGAGCTTAGCACCCTTGGTTCTATAAGTTCTTCTCGACCATGTGCCAACCCTAATATCAGAGCCTCCTTATCGACACTTTTTCAATTGCCAACTGTTATAAAGCGCTGACATCCTCAACCTCCGATATGCCTCACTCCTCGTGGAATTTCTTGAGAGGTGACACGTGTCACCCAGATTTCCCTGCTTAGGTCCCTCAAAATGCCAAAACTGCCTTCCACATGTTCTATCATACCGCCATGTCATGCTGACGTCGGATGCCACTGTAGCTTATCAGGACAAATCATATGCCACCACCTGTCCAGTTAGAGGAGAGAGAAAAGGGCTCGCCCACCTTTGGTTTTGCAATGAAATCTTTTGTTAATTCTCTTTTGGCATTCCCAACGACTTTTAACGCTATCAATGCTTCACCCATATCACAACATTTAAAAGGTTCACCACTTGGAAGTTCCGATATTGCGATCACCAATATGCCTAACTGCAATGTTGTGATGCGCCGATATCACTGGACCTTTGATATGCGATCGCCGATATTCCAATGCGCTGGTATGCCCAACCTTTCGATGTGCCGATGCTCCAATACCTCAGATGTTGCGATGCGTTGATTTCCCTGACCTTTGATATGTGATCACCGATATGCTTGCTTCTCTGAACCTCCGATATGCGATTTCTTATATCTCCGGACCTTCGATATGCGATTGCCGATATCTCTGGACCTCTGATATGTGATCGCAGATATTCTTTTCTTCATGAAGCTTTAATCCTTGAAACTTCAGTAGACCATAACTTTTGATCTAGGAGTCCATTTTTGGACTTCTGCATATCGTTGGAAAACTTATTTAGAGAAATTTCCAATGGGGGGCATTTGATATAGGCTTTGAGTCCTTCTACTACTTGGAAGGTGACTTCAAAAGTCTCTCCGCATTGACTCTTTGGCCAATTGAACAACAACTACCATGATGACCTTTAATGGCTTCTTTAGTAAGCTGCAACTACCATGGAGTTCCATCCAAACACCCAATCATCATGCTGAACCTTGTTTTACATTAATGCCTAACACTTACAGAACCACCTATACACCATCAAATGTTCCAACAATCTTCCCCTTTTGGAATTGATGGAAACACCATAAGCTCCCCCTTAGGCTTGGCACGTCTACTTTGATGCCAATCTTCTTCGCCTTGACATCAGTGGCAAAGAATACTTCACAAGCACTCCCCATGAACCATTGTAGTCTACTTTGCCTTGAATTCCACATGCTGAGTAGCTGCCACCACCTACCAAAATGAAGTCATTTGGAGGGAGGAGTCACAACTCCTATCTGCTGCCTGAGATACTCAAATGGTTCCCTTTGCCAGTGTAAAGATATATGACAGTTTCTCTTTAGTGGGTACATATACAAGTTTGATAATGTTGGCTGCAACTTGTTCTCTCAAGAAATGATACTTGATAGGAATATGCTTAGTCTTTGAATGCATGACTGGATTTTTAGAGTTGCTGATCACACTTGTGTTGTCACACATTATTGGAATGGGATCATACAACTCTACCTGTATATCTTTCAAGGTTTGCTTCATCCATAGAATCTGTGTACAACAGGTAGCAACAAAAATATACTCTGCTTCAACAGTCAACAGAGAGATAGAGCCCCATTTCTTGCTGACCCACGACACTAAGAATTCACCCAGGAAGAAAGCTGCACCAAAAGTACTCTTCCTGTCATCAAGACTTCTATCCCAATCTGCATCTGTGTAGGCTTTCAAATTGAAAGCCTACTTTAACTTGACACTTTAATGTCACCTTGTATAACAATGCTTCTTTCATTAATATATTAAAGTCTATGCTTCTAAGTTTCAAGGGAGGTGGGAGATGAAAGGTATCCCTCATTAATTATTATAATTTCAACTATACCAGTTCATTTTCCTTACAATCTTCTGGCGTATGGAAGGCCCAAACCTAATTTAACCTATGGATTCAAAGTTACTTGTCAACCCTTGAATCTTGTAAAGGAACCTCACAAGAATGTTATCTTTTGTGTTAGATTTATTTCTCAAACATTGAGTTATGATATTTGAATCCCCCATTATATAAATACACATGATCTCCATTGAGGTAAGAATATTTAATCCTCAATAGAGTGCCAATGCTTCTAGTTGGTTATCAATAGCTTCTCCCAATCCCCACACAAAATTTAATACGTTATTTCCTTCAAGGTTAAAGACAAATTCCCCAACACCTACAACCCTAAAGTAATAAAATAATTACTCAATTAATTAGTTATTTGATTATTTTGTAATTTGTTTTCTTGAATAATCAATTAATTAATTTTTTATAAATTACATAATTAATTGTAATTATCAATTTTTAAAGTTTCAATTTATTTTTATAAATAAGGTTGCCCTCAACATCAAGAGTTAGCTCAATTGGTCTAAATACTAGATATGCATACTCTCCCCTGAAGTTGAGGAGGTCACAAGTTCAATGGTATTGCTCCTTAGGATTAGGCCCCTATTAGAAGGTTCAATGATTTACAATGCTAATTTCCATTCATAAATAATAGGGAAATATTTGGTGGGTTTTCCATAAAAATTCTTTAAAAGAAAATAAAAATAAAGTTATCCCATCACATTTTATATCTTCATTACATCCTAACTCCAACTTGGTTAATAATTTTCGTAATTATTAATTCTTAACTTAGTTTTCCATATATAGTTTAAAAATATTGACAATTTATCATTCAATTTTGTAATACCGAACAAATTCAGCTTCAAATATTAAATTTAGTAGACTCTGTTAGAGTCCTATAGTGATAGGATCCATAATTTTGAATTGGCTAAGGTTAAGCCTTGTAATATTGTACATACCTTTGCTTTCTGCAAATGTTTTCCATATTAAAAATTAAAAAAAATGTGAAGAGGGCATGTCCTAAAAGAAATATCAAAGGACAAAAAGAATAAAAAAATATCAAAAAATGAAAATATATGAACCCCAAACACAAAAATAGATCATGAAAGTGTGCAAGTCTAAATGCCACTACTATTTTACTGCTTTACTGTCTTAAATAATGGTTGTGTGCAGCTTGTCATACATGCCATAACCCATGGTAGTCAAATTGCTTAATCTTGACTATTTCATGCTTTGAATTTTATGTTTATACCTAGAGAATAAAATCTGACCGAACAGTTTAATCTTGACAGATCATTAGATAGGTAGAGAGAATAAAAGGAGTTAATCAGTTTAATCTGAGCCCTTGGAAGAAATAAGGTTAGAAGTAGATAGTTTGTTTTATAAAAGAAAAAAGAATGATAAGGGTTTGCTAGCCTAAATGCACCCAAATAAGTGAAGAAAAAATGTTAGGGTAAGTAATGGCTAAGTAGAAGAAAGGTTGCTGAAGTATTAAATTGATTGGACAAAAGCACATTTATCATGCTTAATCATATGTTTCAATGTGCATGAGCAATTAAGAAAGCAAAAACAAAGGTTTACAAGGATATTTAATTGACTTCCCCTCATTCATTTCATCCCTATACTTACTAATTTCCCCATCCACAAGTATGTTCTAGTACTAAAAATCTTTCAAGTCATAAAGGCTCAGAGCATTTCTCTGACTTTTGGTAAGACCGAACCCTTGGCTTAATGACTTATAGATATCAAGTGATAGAATTCCCTTCATAAAAGTCATTTCCCTTCGTTACCCTAATAAAACCCCTTTTCCCAAGGTTAAACTCCATTTGCATATGAAAAGTAAAAAAACCTCATGTTAAATTCCATTTCAATCAAAATACCCACAAAAAGTTTTTATTCTAAGTATAAGTGTGTAAAGAAAATGCACAAATATTACATTATGCTTAGTACTATTTTCACTCCACTCATTTCAGTTCATATTAATTTTTAACTTAATAATATAGCTCCCGATATACCTTTTCCCACATATAAATAAATCCCGTATATAATACCCCAACTCTTAATTTAACTATAAACTATATTTTTATCCCGTAACTCTGACAAAACCCTCTTAACTCACCACTTCTCGGTAAAGTTAAAATAATCCCTTCCTTAACCTTGTCCGATAATTTAATTCCATGTTTAACTCATAAATAATTACAAACCACCATGGATTAAATCCTCGGGGACCCCCAAAAGCTTCGCCCATTTCATCCGTGCTAATTTGTCCCTTGACTGCCGTCCGATCGTCAGCACCCAAATCCAATGGTTCATAGCCATATCAGGTTCACCCGATATCTGACCTTTACCTCCCGATAAAGTGGTATTGCCTGGGCCCCCATCTGCTACGTGTCAAGCGTTAAGGTAGATTGGGTGACCTCGCCAAAATGCCGCCTCCTCCATAAAAGTTGCGCAATGGCTTGGGAAACCACCTTCTTGCCTAACCCGAAAAACCGCCCACTGTTAATTCATAATTCACCTGTCAAAAAATGACCGTTGTTTAATAAAAAGGTCAAGAAGCCCTATTTCAACTTTTCACTCAATTTCTTTGTAAATCTCTGCAAACCATTGTGACACCTTCAAACGCTGAAATCGCCAATTGACCTCAATTTCACTCCTAAAGAGGTTGCAGAGACCCCAATCAAGCTCTCAGTCCGTACCAAATCCCATTCAAACTTCTGCAGTTGCCGAGAACACCAAATTTGAAGTTAATTCACCCAAATTCCAGGTATTTGAAGAGAAATTACCAAACACCCTTTCAATTTGAAAACACTCAGTCTTTAAAGTGTTTTAATTAAGTAAAATTAATTGAAATTATTTTCAAATTAAAGTGTGTGCCCAAACCCTTCTGAAAGCTTCCAAATTAACTTCAAACCTCTGATATAAACATGTATTGTCAAATTCAAACTCACAAGAACTGAATTATGGCTGCCCCTGTCGCCATGGATGTCAGACCAGTGACAACCCCCCATTTGGACCTTGACCACCTTCCCCTGGTGGACAAGGATTTTCAAATCAAAGACACAAGTGCCTATACACTCCTGCTCAAAATTCATTGTTTGAGTAATTACAGACATCTGAACCATACAGATATCTAAACCATGTTAACAAGAAGCCCTCCACCTAGAATAAGCCAAGAAATTAAAAGAGTGCTCCAATTTTCCAAGCAAAGTAAGGTGAGCGATTGGTACCTTTACCAAAATCACACCGCAATAAGAATCTATGGTTTCCAGCTTGCCCCGTACAAACTGCCCAAATACCTGCCCATGAGGTTATTTGCTCTGGAATATTATAGGCAGATAATGAACTCTGATGATATCAACTTTGTCTCAGCCAAGAAAAGGACTCATTTCAAGATCAAGAACTAGTTAGGCCCTTTTATTTGCAATTCTAGAGAGGCAGGAGAGAAAGCAGATCAAATTCTGCAACAACTGAAGTGTAAGAACAGTTTCATGTGGAGGTATGACCCTCAAGGGTTTATGACCAAACTAAGACAAACGACCAAATTGGGACCTTACATTCATCACCCTATACCAAAAATTTAAAGATATGCCAACCAATCTGAATGGTTGGAAAACACTCTCATAGACAGGGATAGTACAAAGGTAGATGTTGAAAATATCTTGCTTGATTTAGAGAAACAACTTGATGAAAGCTCATTCCTGCAGGTACCAGAGCAAGAAAGAAACATGAGTACCCTTCCTGTTTTGCAGACTCCTCAGAATGAGGAAAAGAATCCCAAAAGGAACATAGAGGAAGCCTCCAACTCAGGTATGGACACTTCCAATGTACAATATGAAGCTAGCCAGAGCAAAAGGCCTAGGTCCAATCCTGTTTCAGAACAGGAAGACACAGAAGGGTTAGTGGAAACAACTGATGCTGAGTTAGACATGAGCAAAGGCACAACTCCATCTGGAGAAACATAGGATCCATCTACATCAAAAACTCAAATTTTAGAAAGGCAGCTCAGTGTAGAAGTCTCCTCACTCAATAAGCCTGCTGATAGAGATAGGGACATTAAGGATAGGTTCAAGGAGATTAAAATGAGAAATGAGAAACTGAAGGCAAAATCCTATGCATAGTATTTCAAGCTTACACCCCCTAATCAAAGTAGGTTGATGTCAGCTTTTGACATCAAGGAAGGAAAGATGCATATCTCCTTCATAAAGCCAACTGTACAATAACCGAGAACATCATCAGATTTCAAGAAGATAGACTTTGAAGTATTGGCAAGGGATATTCATCCCGTTGACCAAATTGAATTTCACAAGAAGGTTAGAGAAATGATTTACTCCACCCTTATATGAAAGGCCATGGCTGCTCATCAGTTGCAAAATTCATTGAATAACATTTCAACCCAGTATCAGTTGGAAAAGGCCTCCTCACAGGTCAAAGACACCAGAATCAAGTCTTTGGAAGAATTGGTGATTGAATTGGGACATGATCCCAAAGACACTAAGGCTGCTGAAAAATTAATCAAAAAGAAGAACGATGACATTGCAACCCTCAAGAAATAGTTGAAGATACCTCAACTACAACACCCCCAGATAGAGGAAGTCTTAGAAAGCCAAACAAAGAATGAAGAGTTGATGGACTTATCCCTTAAACTCAATGATAAGTTGAGGGAGTCAGAAAAGGAATTGGACAACTTAATCCAAGAAAAACAAATTGATCTTGGCACTACCTCGACAAATGTCATCCCAACAGTTACCATGACTATTCCTTCCACATTGGCAGCGTCATTGGCTCCCACAGCTCCAATGTCCACAACACTACCGGCTTCTACAACATCTACATCAACAACAGGTACATCAGGTGAAGAAGAAGCAAAATTGGTTAAAGCTATGGAAGAAATGTCCATACAAACCACAGAGATGAATAAGCTCAAAGAGAGTGACAAGCTTGGAAACTAATTACAAGCCTGCCAATGTCATGCACAAAGAAGAAGTGCAAAAGGCTACCAGGATGAGTGAAAGATTGAAAGCCCTAGAAAATGACTTAACACTGAAAGAACCCCTTGGGCAGGCTAAGGAACAACTATGGGCCAAAATCATTGACTTTGTCAATGATATTTGGCCATCTATTCAGGTAATTTTCGAGCAAATATATTTGATAAAGCTGGCTACAGAGGCCATCCAAAAAGTAAAAGCAGAATTATGAGAAATGCCAGAAGAGGCTGCCAGAATTATCTAATTCCTAACAACAAGAATAAGTATGAGCTTTAGGAATTGGAAATAACGGACATAACATAGACAATTTTGGAGGTCATAAAGGTCCTTTCCAAGAGGAACTTAATGCAAAACTTGGAGGATAAGTGTTAGAATATGCAGCTAGCCATTGACATATTAATGGCTAAATTCCAGATTTTGAGAGAAAAGGGATTACCCAATCCCTTAGTGATAAATGATAAGCCGATGACACAGGAGGATTACAACAAGAAAATCAGAGAGGTAGCAAAGGATCAGGTAAATACATCATCAATAAAATCATTGCCAACATGCAAAGTACTTTACCAAACATTTGAAAACTTGTTTTACCTCTAGCATGAGGTAAAACACTTGTTTATTAATAAGCCTACTTTTGCCAAATACATAGAGGCAGATGAAATATATAGAAAGATGCTAAAAATGCAATTACCTAATGCTGAAACATGGGAGAAATTAACTGATTTACTATAGAAATATGCAGTAAAAAGGTTAATGTACAGTAAAAGTAAAACAACATGGCAAAAGGATGTTGACAAATCAACAGAGTCAAAGTGTATCAGATTCAAAGTGTATTAGATGAAAGGCTAAAGTAAATGAAGCATTCAATGTGAAAGATCAAACAACAAAGCAAATTAAAGGGCAAAAGATCAAAGCCAACAGAACCAAAATAAAAGGGACAACACGAAACTGTTCAATAGTTGTCTCTATCTTTTCGCAAGAAGATATTTTTCTTTCCTAGATTAAATCTCAAATTAGTTTGAGATATTTTGTAATAAACTTTTGTATAAATACTTCATAATTCGAAGTATGTAGGGTGGACTCTACTAGACATTTCTATAGACTTTTTGATCAGAAAACCCAGAGGGTTATTGTATCGTTTGCTGAGCCAGCAAGCTGGATTGATGAATAAAGATCAGACATTTCAAAGGATTCATGTGTTAAGCGAATTTCAGACAAGTATTGTCAAGTTATTCATAATCTTTAATGTTTTCCCAAATCTAAATGTTATAATTGAAATAATACTTCAAAACTTGTTTAATTACACTTTGCCTTAACAACTATGCATTTAAATATTTTCTTCTGATATTTAAATTAAAAAATTCTTAATTGCTCTTTGGTTTAGATTGATTTCTTGAATATTTAGATTAAAGGATTCTTAATTTCCCTTTTATCTTGATTAACCCTTCATTCCTCATTCATTATCCGGGTCTGAGAACCCTTAGCTGCTCTCTCACCCCGAGTGAAACCCTTTCACTCCCCTGTCTCAAAGATCTGAAAAACACTTTGCTATCTTGCCCTTTGAACGTTCCCTTTAGTGAGTTAATCCAATTTTGCTTCCTTATTTTTTGACTCCATAGCCCAATGGTCTAAAATACATCATTTTGTCCATCCGTCTAACCAGATCCCACCACCCAATCTGAAATACAAATAAAAAAACCCTTGAACAATCATAGCTAACTTAAAAACATCTTAACTAAAACAAAGTTAAATTTTAAAGAGAGAGCCCTCTCTGAGCATTAGGAAGGCTAGGTCCTGATCTCCAAAAGCTGTTTGTGGTTACCTTTGGTTTTTCTTTCTTTTTACTTCAAAAGAATTATTAGAGTGATAACATTTCTGGCGACCATATTAGAACTTTGATCCTTAGTCTCATAAAACTTTAAGGAAACCTTAAATTAAATCTTGAGCCCCTTAAGGTCATTACCTGAAGTAAGTTTTCAGAAAATATCATAAAAATAGTTTTAAAAACTTAAAATTCTAGCTCCTAGGAAGATTCAATATACTAGGGAAAACCCAGATTTGAGCCCTGCAACTATAGTGAATGACCCAGAGAGGATTTTAAGACAGCCTAAAACAACAAAACTCAAGCCAGTAGTAGCAGGTTAGTTAGATCCAATTCACTCCCTGAGGAGTTGTCAACTTTAGAGGACATCCCTATCAATTGTCATTTGACCTCTCATTATTCAGAAGTAAATATGAGAATGCAATCCATGAAACAGTCTTAGATCCTGAGTTTTTTCAATTCATTGAATCAAAAAGGGTTATTCATTCATATTTAAATAATTGGTTGTTGAGACTTTTGACAAATTAGAAGCTTGGGCCTCTAAATTGATAAGTAATATAGGTGATTCTTACATTCAACAATCAACTGAACTAGCCGCCCTTACTACTGTTGCCCTTGGAGTTTCTTCAAAAACTTCACTCGTTGTAAATCCACCTTCCTTTACCACAACTTCATCAATTGTATCTACCACAATCCAATCACCTAGACCACTTATTAATCAATCATCTTCACCATCATCTAGTTCACTTCCCTCAATTTCAAGCCCTTCTTCAACCACTACAGCTTCACCCCCAAGTCAAACCAGAATCACAGCAATGGCAAATAGATATTCTCCTCTTGTTTTACCTACCCAACTCCATCTCATGCCTACAGATTGTTAGAGTAAGATCTTCATGTTTGATGCTACTGGTCATTACACTACCCAACAACATGTAAACAAGATTTCTGACTTTTTTGAATTACATGAAATAGATGAAGCAGATGTCCAAA